>JAOEGS010020743.1:0-10917 GCA_025447755.1 Corythornis vintsioides
ACTGAGGGGGGACCTCATCAATGTCTATCAATATGTTAAGGGTGAGTGTAGGGAGGATGGAGCCAGACTCTTCTCAACGTCATCCAAAGACAGGACAAGAAGCAATGGAAGTAAGTTGGAGCACAAGAAGCTTGGGGTAAATACAAGGAAAACCTTTTTCTCAGTGAGGGTGACAGAGCCTGGAATGGGCTTCCCAGAGAGGTTGTGGAGTCTCCTTCTTTGAAGACACTTAAGACCCGCCTAGATCTGTTCCTGTGTGACTTGATCTATGTGATCCTACTCTGTCAGGGGGTTTGGACTAGATGATCTTCTAGGTCCCTTCCAACCCCTAACATTCTGTGGTGCTGTGAAAACTGCCTGGGCTTTTTATGTTGGTTTTGTTTGGTTTTGTTTCTATGTATTGTTTTTTTGTTTTGGTTTTAAAAGCTTCCTGAGAAATGTCACAGGCTTTAGATTTAAAATATTATGGTAATGCTAATTTCACACATTATTTTCAATGCTACAAAAATCACAAAAATTTAAAATCCACCAGTGAGACCCCATGCTCTATAAGGAGACATCTTACCAAACTTTGGGATGGAAAGCAGTGCAACAGCACTTAATGTCTTTTTTTCCTCCACCTCCTCTTCCTTTGTATCTTAAATTTAGATGCACATTTGTGTGAAGCATTTCCAGATTTAAAAAAAAACACATCCAAACTATTTGTGGAGGACAAACTTCAGATCTCAGAAATTTGTCATATTTGTTATATTCATGCGAAACTTTAATGATAGAATCCCTCATGTATCAATTACCCACACATGATTAACATCATGAGGCCTATAGATGAATTCATCTGCATCCAGCCAGATAAAAGCTAAAGTGATAAAAAGGCTGTGCAGTAACTCTGTTTTATTAGCCAGCTGCATTCTCATCCTACATCTCACTGAAATGACTTAATGTCTTCTTGGCATGATGCTTATAGGTGATACTTATTTCCTACAGGAAGCAGGGAGGACAATTTCATGATAATGAGACTTGTGATGAAATCAAACAAAAACATAACAAAACAAAACAAAACAAAACAAATCACCAATAGCTATAAACCAGCAGGCACAAAAATTTTGAATGTCCAGACTTGTAATTCCACTCACTTACCTTTGGGAAAAGTTCCTTCCCTCTCTGCCACTTTCTCAGGGGGGTCAGACTCCTAGTTCTGCTCCCAGAAGTGACAGAGGAGCCACAGTCTTTCTCAGCAATGTATTAAAAAACCTCAAGAGCTTACAAGAGCAGAGAACAGTGCTTGCATCTTCCTCAAGATGAAGAATACCACAGAGAAGCAGAGAAAGCCTCTTTTGGTCATTGCTTGCAATCCTCCTATTCTACTTCTATGCCTTTCCAGCATTGATTTAAAGTGTATAAAAAGAAAGTAATCTTTCCCAAAAACTTAAATGTCATGTGTTGAGCAAAACGCCTGGTAAGTCTTACCTTAGACTGTTAAGTCAGTTATAGTGGTTGGCTCATCATACAACTGTTGGAATCTTCTTTTTTTCTACATTAAGGTGAGTTTTAAGATAGTTTCAAGAAGGTTAATGATGCATGCCAGCAACTATTCATTATGCTGAGTTTTTCCTATGTGTGCAAGGCAGCATAAGAAAAAAAAAAAATATTTTTTATAAAACATTTGAGAATGCAAACATACCATGGAAGGGAAAAAATAGTAATAGCTGAAATTATTTCCTTTTTCTTTTTCTCTCTAGGAGGAGGCTTCTTCAGAAATATGCCAGGTGTATCAGAATTGTGAGCATGATGTATATATTCTAGTCCTCTTCAACTAATTCTCTCATTGGGAAGGACCCTTATTTCTAAGGTTGCTTTCGATATTTATAGATCTTGGGAAAGGAAATTCCTTTATATTTTATAGTTTTCTTGTCAGCTCCACAGACTCTATAGCAAATTCCGTTTTCTTATGATCCTAATGTTGCCCAGAAAGCTGTAGATTGTTTGCTACAATGTTACATTGATGGCTCCTATTCAGTTTGCTGCTCATCAGGACCCTCCATTCCTTTTCTATAGAGGAAACTTGTCCCCAAATGAGGGACTTGGCCATTCAGTTTTCTGAGCTTCACAGAATTCCTATGGGTCCATTTTTTTAGCCTGTTGAGGCTTCTCTGAAAGCAAAACTCAAACTGATTTATCAGCCACTCACAGAGTTGTATCAGCACTGCACCATCATGACAATGTGTTTCATCTCTGCATGAGTCCTTCAGCTGTACAGAAGAATTAGTCCTGGCATTTCTGAGATTACAGGTTTTTAGCTTGGTTGAAGGAAAAGAGTTTCTGCAGTCATGGTCTCATTCTTCCTGTCCAGCTATTAGAAGACATAACTTCCTTTAATAAGCTTTAGCCTTGAGAGATTCAATGACACTTGAGAAAAAGGCTGGAGTCTGAAAAATATTAAGTAAATGGGGAAGAAAGTACTGAATGGTACTTCTGAAGAAGAGGTAGAAAAAATTCAGCTCTTACTCATTTGGATGCTAATTGCAGATGGAAAATGAACAAATATTTGCAGATTTCCAGTAGTATATTCCAACACTTTCAGAGGTGTAAAACAAAAAATAGACAGACATAGGAGAGGGGAAGAGCTTAGGCATTGTGAAGATAAATTAGTTACGTCCAAAGAGTGTTACACAGAGTCAAAGGTGTTACACAGACGCAAAGAGGGGGCTGAGGAAGAGATGTGCCAAATACACTAGAAATTTTTGGGAGCACGAGGGGAACCTGATGGTACTTACTTAGGTGAAGAGATTTAAGACTACTGAGGGAAATGGGAAATAGGGAATCATTGGAAACAGTGGAAGGACTTGGGTTTATTGCCAGAAAATTGACAAAAGGAAACAAAGGACATAAACTTATTAGTTTCATTAGGTCCATTACTCACAGATCAGCTTCTTCCTATTGTGGAACTTCCTTGATAATGTGTGTACTAAAGAATAATGATTTTGGTTTAGTAAGAAAAGGCCTCTGAACAGGCCACTTTATGACTGTACTTTTGACTTTGATCCATCTGCACTATTTTATGAGTTAAGACTTTGTCCTTCTACTAAGTACAGATATTAAGCTGAAACATTTTATTTCCAAATACCTATTTTTATATTGGATTTTTAATCATATAATTACAATTAATACAATTAAATACCATGACTTTTTGGTAGGGAGATTATGTTAGTACAATATTAAATGTAAGGAATAGTTTTAACAAGATAGACATGAAACTATATGTAACAGATGGGGAAAAAATAGTACTGCTATCTACCACGATGTATCATTTGCTTCCACACTTAAAGGCAAAAGCTATAACAATTAGATTAGTGCTGTTGTGTCCTCTGCTAAAGTCCAGATAAAAATGTCATATATATGAGGTGGAGAGAGCTGCGAAGCATTTGGCTGCAGCAACTTCTTTAATTTTTTTTTTTTTTTTTTCTTCCATAGCACCTTTTTCACCTTCTGAGAGTAGCATAAAAATCAGTCATACCATTCAGGAGAGAGTGACTGTCATAAAAGACCAGTTTTCATAGATTCATAGATTCACAGATACATAGGTATTAGGGGTTGGAAGGGACCTAGAAGATCATCTAGTCCAACCCCCTTCTTGCCTTCATGCTGACTGTGAGTCATTAAGGAAGTGCAGTGCTATACAGACATGGTTTTTTGCAAGGATGTAATCAACATCATTTTCATGTTTTGGTATTCTGTACTTGTTTGTTCCCACTATTTGTTCTATCATATGCCTCCTAGAGACTCTACAAGGTGCATAACTCACCTTTTCCACTATTCAGTGTTTTTATCTTGCTATGAAATTAGATGGTTTCTGTCAATGTCCAGACCAAAATATGTCCTCTAGACCTTGAACCAGTTTCTGTTGATTAGCAAAATGCAACTCTTGATTGTCTCTATAACCATCCTCCTTTTACAGCTCAGACACATTTGCTCTCCATTTACCATCACCTTAAATATGGAATCCTTTATATAGCTCTTACTGATTGAACATCTATCATTTCTTTTTCTTACTTCTTTTATCCATTGTACAAGTAGCAGTGTGGGCTGCATCAAAGTGAACTCATTTCCTGAGTGCTGATCAAACTCCTAATGACACAGAGACACAATGCTTTCCTAATGTTTTTTCCTCTACACCTACCTTTTTTATTCCTTTCAATTCTCTGATGTCCTTCTTTTGTCTCATTTTATCCAGTTCACTGTTTACAACATTTGTAACATCATTTTATCTCTTTGCCACCTCTTCTCAGCTTCTCTTTTCCAGTAGAAATCTCACTGGCAGGGTTTCTCTTGTTTTTTGAGGGTTATTTTTTTGTGGTTTTTTGTTTTGTTTTGTTTTGTTTTGTTTTGTTTTTTAACAAAAAAACAACTCCATGTCTACTTTTTAACATTTTATTTTTGACAATTTGCAGCATCTCTTCCCCTAGGCTTTGTGTGGTGCTAGTCCAACTGAAATATCTTTTCTGATGTTATCGTTTTTAAAAATACTTACACAATTTGTATTTTCATATCGCTGTTTCTCACTTGTCTTTATTCCATTGGCAGTTTTACTTAATAAATCAAAAAATGCGTGGACAAATCAGCCATATATTTCCACTCTGACATGAATCTGGATTGAAAACCATCTGGCTTAGCTTGTAGAGAAAGAATTTTTCTTTTAGTCTTTTTAATTCAGTTTGTATGCCTGACAGAGCCAGCTGCTGGTCCAACTCAATTTAATCTCTATTGTAAAACCTTGTTTTGCAAAAGATGAAAAACATAGCCTGTAAATCTTCAGTAACTGCATAGCAAGTCTGAAGGATTTGAAGGATCATTCTTACGTTTTGGAAGCAATGAGCATCTGGCAGTTCTTGCAGGCTACTCTATTGCAAGAAGCGCTTTCCTATCTTCAGTAACAGCCATGGAATTTTTTTGCACGTCAGCTAAACAGCAAAATCACTGACTTCAATGTACAAAAAGTTTTTCCATATCTTACATGCTTCTTTGTCTAAGTTTGAGTAGTTGGAGTACTAAATCCATACAAAATTACCAGACACAGTTTCAATCAATAATCACACAGTGGAAAATCAAGCTCATTAATCATGTCATTAAATCACAGACAATCACCACTTTGTAATTAGTGTTGTTGTGTATTGGTGGGTCAGAGTATTTGGTAAGGAGTACCTGGTGCTGCAGGTTGAGTGAGTAAATTATGCATATGTATTTGTATAGTATATCTATGCAAATGCTAGTATTCAGCTTTTGCTTACATCTTGTTCTGTGTCTAGAATGAAAACCATGTTAATTTTTAGTAAATGAGCCTCCAACAACCAGGATGGTCTTAGGTCTGGATTCTTGAGTCTTCGTCTCTTTTCCAATACTAATGGTTATCAACCACTTCTTTCTGTTTACCAAACCCAAAGGAAGCTATCTGTTTTGTATAGCTGGTTAAGGAAGAGTTTCAGTAAGGAAAAAATAAACTTTCTCTATGTATTTTGACTTCTGTGAAATTAAAATCGAGAGAAGAATAACTGTTCTTTAACCCTAGCCATAGTCTAAAATCAGATATAGATGTTGTGTCTCACTCTGTTTTCATTTAAGACCTTTAAATTATTCTGTATGATTCTTCTGATTCAAAAGAGGCTAGGAGGATTTTAATCCACATACAGTTTTACTCATGAAACCGGGCTGGCGATATACATGATTGAAATGGTTTAAATGCTACTGTAAAAAGTTTCGTTCTACAAATTCTGTAGACTCTTATTAGCTTTATCTTTTATAAAAACTATTTGGAGAATTGACACTTCTTAGAATAGTTTTGCACTTAGCTGTCAAGGTCTCTATAAAAAGAAGGGGGAAAAAAAGAAAATGCTACTATCTGAAATTCCCATTTCCCATGTGCTCCACTCTGTGTAGCCAAGATGACTTTATCGGTTTTCTCTCTTCCCACAAGCCCATTGAGAATCTGTGTCTCCTTTTTGACTTAAGTACAATATGAAAAGTTTTTATACAGTTTTACATAGCCTGCTCAGCAATCACATATTTACTGTACTGCTTTCCACTACATGAGTGTATGTTGTTTTTGAAAAGCTCTTGGTGTCTGCTGCCAAACCAAATGCAGTGTGCTTATTATCAGTTCCAGCCAAGTACACATTTCATCTTTCCAGTTCACTTACCAGCACCTTTTCCTTCAGTTTTTGTTCAGCAGCACCACAGTTCCCCAGTCTGCCTTGCAACTTTGCTTTCAGCTGTGTTTTCTGGATAATAACTGTCACACCACATCCCAAAGCCATGAGAAATCATTCTCCTCCTCCTCTTGCTCCAGCCGCATCCAGTCCAGGTCATTGATTTCTCATCTAAGAGAAAACTTCTCTGCAAAGGCACCAGGTTTGTCTGTCTGAATGTTATTTTCATTCATTTGCTGTGTTTTCTTTGGGATTATGAATATTTTCCTGCCTTCCATACAGAAAAATGACTCATTTGAGGAAAACAAACAGGACCAATAATAAATAGAGCAATGTAGTCAAGTCTTTATTAAAATGTAAGCTCACATGTCCTGGGAAGTCTTCACTAACACAATAAAAGGGCAGACCCTGTTACTTACTTTTTGCCTTCTAAACCTAATTCAGGAGACACAGAAACTTTTTTATTTTTAAAGAAGACAAGATAGAGCAAGAGAAAACAACATATAATACAAATATCAATATTGGTACGCCCTTATCAACAGAGAAATCATTGGATGGTGGATCACTTTGTGATGGGCTGCATTAAGAACAGGATTGGGACAGGCAAGCGGGGGGACAAAGTTCCTTGCCAGAAAGGTAAGAAGACCTTTCACCTCTCTTTGGGTGTAGTTCAACTTTGATAAACATCTAAAACTATTGTAAGTTCTTTAGGTGAATTTCTCTTTACAGTTAATACGTTTAATAGATGCATTTGTCAAATTATTTTTACATTGAAACAGGTGCTTTGGTTCTCTCTGTGGTTGGCCACACTGCCAATTTTCTTAAATTCTAGGGGACTAAATTTAGATGAAAAATTACTCCATTTTACAGAGTCAGCCTGGCTAGTTCTTCAGGAACCTTCAGGGGGAGTGCTGGAGTAATGCTTTCTAAAAAATAGATCATAGGGTCATTAAGTTTGACTAGTTTTTTACTATTTTTCTATTTTTAGAAGGCCTTAAGGAGCTAAAAAATGCTTAGAATTAAGATAAAAAATTGGTCCCTGACTCCTGAAATGCAACCAAGAACAACTTCCCCCCGTCTCCTTCTCCATTACACAGAACTGTTTAGAGTTTAGATGTTTATCAAATGCTAATGCTTATAAATGCTGATTTGCAGTTATATACATAAAGATATGGGATTCCATTCATGAGCATTTATAGTGGGTTTATTGGCCAGTAAAGGGAAACTGAGGATTTTATTCCTTCCTGCATCCATGGGCTCTTTGCATTTTTGTAAGTTATTGGGGCATTAGGTTTAATTGAATGTACAACTTAATTACCGGCAGCCTTTCAGCTCATAACACGTGCTGTGCACTCACAGTTTGATGCATTTTCAACCACATAACTTTGCAGGAATGGTACTTATTAGGGATGATTTTTCTTTGCTGCTGAAAGAGGCAATTTTTACACCTCCGTCCATCTTCATCCCAGTAATTCTACTCTTAGGACATCTAAGTGATGACTCTCTGGGTGACATGTTCTTAATTTTCCTTACTCATACTTCTCATGTAGAACATGTGTCCAATGTATACCAGGTTATTTACCAAAGAGGACATTAGAGTACTTGCAGCTGATCTCTGTTTTGGCACAGAGGAACCACAAAGTCCTTTTCAAAAACCTTTTGTCATATCAAGAGGATATTTGGCCATGGAAAATGTCTATTGAACCTAAAAAAACCTTCCTGGACTTTCTTAATTGGAGTTAGTTGGAGATAATTATTCATCCTCAAAATATAATAAGAAAGGTGTCTATATTATTCTCTTTTTCATTAAGAGATTAAAAATGTGGAAAAAGCAAAGGAAAGTAAGAACTTGTCAGGCATAAAATGCATTTGTAGCTTGCCAGATAGGCCAAGAATTCACAGAGTCATACAACATAGGTGCAAGTGCATTTATTAAGGCATGTGTCCTACTGTGTCTTCAAACCATATTCAGTTCTTTCACTAGGATGACAGACATCAGTGGAGCAGCAGAGGCTCAGTGCTTATGCAGGCAAACATAGCTTTCTTACAAATACAGGAGATATTTATTAGATGCTGCTAGATCTGATTTTAACATTTTCAAATTTATTTTTCCTCTCACATTTTCTTCTCCCTTCTCTTTCTTCTACACATCCTGCACTGCCACTGATCTTTCAAATCATGAGAAAATATGACATCTAAGCCAAGAAAACATAGTGTCTGCATTAATTTATTCTCCTCTCTGCATGGGAATTAAGTCAAACTGAGGGGTTTCCAAAAGCCTCTCTCCCTCCCTTTCTTGTTTTTTCACTTGTTTCTTTCAGACAGTGAGTTTACAGAAACAGCTTAAAAAGCAATGGCTGAAAGGTTTCCAGACCTGAACCTATTACTGCCAACTGATCATATTCACCTGAATAGAAGCTATAACACTGATATATGGTGTCAGCAATAAATATGTTAAGAACAAAAATAGTGCTGAAGAAAAAGGTTTAACACGGCTTGAAAATTTTTTGCCATCTGTCCACTGTGATAAGGTCATGTCCCTTAGAGCCAGTTGGCTCCACGTTACAATGGCTGTGATTAACATTAAATGAACAATTTGAGATTGCAGTTGCTGCATACTTGTGATTGTGGCATTTAAAATTGTTCAAGCAAATCTGATGTTCAAACAAAATATATTTATATTATGGGTCAGCACAGTTAAAATATGTCTAAACTTCATTATAATGAGACAATTTTCAAGACATAAATATTACAAAAGACATGCAATTAAAAATATATAATCCTGACAACTGCATTTTTTAATTTCACCATTGTTGAAAATATTCCTTCCATAGTGGATATTTTACCAATACTTTTTTTTTTTTTTTATCACGAGTATCAAGAAATGTTCAAATATCATTCTTTGTAATTGAAACTATGAAAGCATTTTTGAACATTTAAGAAGTCCTGACTTTAATTTGGAGCTAGTGAAATAACCACTTCTATGGTCATTTCAGTATGATTTCTTGCAAAAACTTTTAAAAAAGAAAATTCCTAAACTCTTTGGCTGAGCTTAAATATTTATTCATTAGAAAATTCTAAGCTGAAATCTATATGTCACCAGAAGAACAGTAGATGTATTCATTTATCTTTTCAAGAAGGTGATATTTAGGAACATTAAACTTCTGGCTTTTTAATTTCTAAGTATTGTACATACATTTATTCAGTTGTATGAGAATTATGTGGGGGATTTGGTACTTGTGCTTGCACCTGGAATCTGCCCTGCACTGTTCTCTGTACCCTACAAATTATATTATACATATATAACATATGACATGCAGGCTTTCACCTTGTTTGTCAAGCTAGGTCCATTCTGAAGAAATACTTTTCTTCTGCATAGTTGCAGTGTTGTCTAACAAAGACTACTAAAATCACAAAAGTTTGTGCACTTGTCCAAAAACAAAACAGAAATAATCTTGTAAGCTTTAGGAAAGCACCACTTTATTCTTCTCTGCTAGCTAATGTACCATAAAAAGAGATTTATCTGGATGCTAATGACATCTATTATGTGCTTTAAGAAAGGGACCAGAGAAAGCAAGCTGCTCATTCAGTGAGACATTATCACTGCTGGCATTCTGACACCTTTGATAAAAACAGCAGCAGCATCACTATAAAATCTTTAAAATCACCAAGTTTATATCAGCAGTTAGCAGGAGAAAGCCATACACATTCATCTTTCAGGACCTTTCTGGCACTTCTGATTTCCCCTGAAAGGTTTTAATTGAGGTCATCAGGTGCCATGAAATTTAGAATAAATACAGTTTAGGATAATTCAGCTCTGTTTAAGAATTACAAAGTTAGCAGAATTGATTGGGGCCCTTCTGGCCTTGACAGACCTCTGGTTCATACAGGGGCTTAGCAAAGTTAGACGCAATAACACTGATCTGTAATTGATGGCAAATTCTGCTTCATCCTAAATCAGTTCATCAATTAAATGTGAATCCTACGATCCTGAGGAAGGACTGTCTGGTATGTAAGACTTCAGTTTGTGAATGTGACATTTTCCTCTGCCACTACACCCGCAGACTTAGATGCCACTAAACCTCTTATTGTCTCAAATTCTCCACCTGTTAAATAGAAATAACTTTGCTTCACTTAACAATTTACAACATCATACATTGTTTTTGAGCAAATATCACTTAACTATGTTAATTTTCGTTATTTAGGATAAACAGGGAGCAACAGTATATAGAAAATGAGGTGGGGATAGGCCAGGGATGAGCACTATTCCTAATTACTACCACTCCTGGATTGTGAAAAATAGAACAATGATCTTTGCTTGAGGGGCATCTAAGTGAGTAGAGCACAAACAGCAGACAACTGCCCTCAAGAATACACCCTTGGATAATTTTGTTCCCATGTGCTAGGTGAAGTGTTGGGTCTCTCAGAACAACTGTTGGAGCAAAAACTCAAACTTCTGGATCCAGCAATGAACTATAATTCAGAGTTCAAAATCTCTTATAACTTTTGTTTCAAGTCAGCTTTTGGACCTTGAAATCTGGTTGGGTTGTGACAGAGATGTAGATGACAACTAGGATTAAAAGTTTATTCTTTGAGAGAGGTTTGTTTCCTTACCCTAAAACTGAGGTCATTTCCACTGAAGAAAAATTTTAATAAAATATTCTCAAATCATAAACTTCTCCAAAGCATATGATAAACTATATTATTCTAGGCAGAC
>JAOEGS010020743.1:11017-21237 GCA_025447755.1 Corythornis vintsioides
GGCAGACTAGCAGCAAATCCTTGATACATTGAGTCATAAAATCAATTATGCCCACAAATGATTGTAGAAGGGATTCCTTTAATTCCTTGAGCCGGATTGTGAAGAAATTCTCTCTGAAGCTAAGAAATTCTCAACTACAAATAAATAAATAAATCTTATGAAACAAGAAAAAACAGTCCTTATTTTTATATGGGACATTGATAGAACTAGACTATACTGTAACCACAGCTTTGAAGCATGAGTGTCATGGTTTAGGGCCAGAGAAACCCCAAGCGAATAACAGACACACTTTTTTAAACCCCCCATCTCTCCCCAAAGGGGAAGAGAAAAGGAATAAGGAAGAGAGACTTAGCAATTAGAAAAGGAAACTAGAACAATGAAATGAAAATAATGGAATATATACAAATATGTACAAAAACAGTACCAAAACCAACCTCCCTGATGATGCTGTGGAGTTGGCACAGGGAGAGTCCTAGACTGGGTCCCGTAGCAGATGGGAGCTGTGTTCAGGAGCTGGATTCTGGCAACGGGATTGAAGGCAGTATGGACAGAGTCCTCCTTGGTGCTCTGAGGGTGAGAAACCCTCAAGAGAGGAAGAACGCCAACAATCAGAGCTGAGAGCCTAGCCCACCAGCTGGCTTTCTTAGCCTGCCAGTTTAGCTTGCCTGCTTTTCTTCCCTCCGTGCGATTTTTGAGACCCTCTGGACCCCCGAGCTTTCTATACTGGATATGACGTATATGGGCTGGAATACCTTGTTGGTCAGTTTGAGGTCTCCTGTCCTGACCGCTCCTCCCTGCAGGTGTGGTCTTTCACTTTCTCTTTAACCCCCCAGTGTGATACACAAGTTCTAGCAGTGGCCTTGGTATCCTTGGTAGTAACTCTAAACATAAGGTGTAATCACTGCTAGAAGCAGACACTATCTGCAAAACATGCTGCTAACTTGAGAAAGTGCAGTTAGTTAGAAAGCCTGAGCTGAAAAGTAAAATCACTGAACAGAATTTGTTCGGTTCTCACTGAAACCAGGACACATGAGTTAAGAAACAAAAGCTTGAACTCTCTTTTTAATGTTCTATGCAGACATTCTAACATTCTAAAATTATCATCTATTGGGGGAAACTGAAAAACATAACCCCACCTTGCAAATTTTGAAAGTCTGATGATTCAGTTGAGTTCATAATAGAATTACAAGAGACAATTAACATCTTTAAATGGAGGGTCTGAAAACAACAAAGAAATATTGAATATGCTTCTTCTGGATCATGGTTAAGCAGAAGCATCACAGTAATCACTACATCTTTCACACCACACTAACAATTTCAGGAGTCACAGAATGGAGAGGGGTGTTAACATATTACAGACAGACTTTTATCTTAAAAACGTAATTATCTTGAAATTTCATTGCAGGTTAGTATCATGTTGTATATATTTTGCCACCTCAGTCCCTTCTCTTTCACTGTAAACAAAATCCTGAATCACTTGTTCAACACATTTCAGAGATGCTGCTTCACTGATCAAAACTGTCCGTCCATTCACAGCAGGCACTGATAGCACATTGTATACATGTCTCCTATATAGCCTAACCTATAACTAAGACTATCCACTGCTTTTCTACTTCTGAACACAACTAAGCTGTGCAAAAAGTAGAATCATTTACTCCATCAGAAATAATTCTGGCAAAAATTACAGATTTTTTTTACCTTCTATACAGAAGTATCCATAGCCAGGTGGGTTTTTTTGCTTGACTCTTCTTGGTTCAGTAACCCTGCATGGTGGTGTGGAATTTAGGACCTGACCAGCAAAATAAGCAGGGCTCTAAAGCTTGTAACTCTCTAGAAAATGTAATTCTTCATTAGTCCTGTAATTAGTCCAGCCTCAGACAGCTTTAAACATATTGAAAGGGCATTTGTCACAGCTTTTAATTTCTAAAAACAGTTGAGGAATGTAATGAGGAATCTGTCACCTGTTGTGTTCTAATAAGCCTATTGTAAGGAAATTTAATATTTTTAATACTTTCTAAGTTGCCAAAGAAAAAATTTCTAGTATCTGACCAGATCTGATGTTTTTTATATGAAGAGTCATAGTCCAATCTCTGTAACTCACCATTCAAAAGAATAAAAATGTCTTAACAAAAGATTAAAATCTGTCAATTTTAGATAAATGACTCCTGACCAGACAGCACAGGAACCTCTCAGTTCATCAAGAAGCAAAGGAAATGTTAGTGTGAATCCACAGATCAAGCTTTGGAAAGTTAGGAGTTTTAAGTGTTCACACTTTAAGCAAACCAGAAATGGAGGTGGTCGCACTGTCTGTTCTCTGGCACAATAATGTCCTGACCTGACATGCTCCATATATAATTGGTAATACTGAGAAACCCTGAGGGAGACTGTTGGCAGTGTGAGGTGTAATATTAAAACAAGGTGCTTTAAATACAAAGCTCTGCTCGGGAGGTCCCTCTCTAAATTTTTACTTTCCTTTCTTTTTACTCTGTGGTTTAGTGATTTTAGGATAGCCTGGTCAGCACCCTGAGTGAGGCAACAAGAAGAGAGAGAGAGACAAAATCTCATCTTTCTTCTTCATACCTTGTAGAGAATGTAAGAGAGCTATGACATGTCTTCTCTCTCTTTCACGGATAGATAATCTATGTTAGAGACAAGCCATTAGAAAGTGGTTCACCTGTGTGGATACTGATGCACTCAGAAGAGGGTAAAAAAAAATTCCGTCTCCTGTCACTACATTTTTCTAAGGATACTGCCCTGGCACATTTCTTATTCACTTGAGACTACCCAAAGTGTACAGGTATCTTTTTTTTAAACTTAAATCCTTTTTTTATTTTAGCTTTGCCCTATTGAACCTCTTTAGGCCACTATAACATGTTTTGAAAATGACTGCATTTCCAGTGGTATATAGTTTTCACTTGAGATCAACAATAACAAAAAAAAATTATGTTCAAAATCTGACTGTTACATTTTTTCACACTATACTTTTGAAGAAATTGTCTTTGCCTTTTCTGTCTCCCTCCTGTGAAAGTATAAATATTTTTCCCCCACAAAAAGATATACAGAAAAGATCTGACTTCTAGCAGTAGTTTATGAGGATATCTCAAATAAAGTTCTTGGGTGTTAACAGATTTATTTTAAAGGTTCAATATCAAAGTAATAAATAGAAAATGAAAATTTTTTAAAATAAAAAAAAAAAGCCAACAAAGCTTTTCACATTAAATTGAAGTCAAAGAATAGCAACCTTCCAGTATGTGAAGGGGGTCTACAGAAAGGCTGGAGAGGGGATATTTACAAGGGCCTCTAGTGAAAGGAGAGGGGTAGTGGGTTTAAATTACAGAAGAGTGGATTTAGACTAGTTATCAGGAAGAAGTTCTTTACCTTGAAGGTGGTGGAACAGTGGAATAGGCTACCCAAGCAAATGGTTGAGGCCCCGTCCTTGGAGATACTCAGTGTGAGGTTGGACAAAGCTCTGAGCAGCCTGGTCTAGTTGAGGGTGTCCCTGCTCACTGCAGGGGGGCTGGATTAGATGACATTTGGAGGCCCTTTCCAGCCCTAGACATTCTATGAATATGATTCTATTATTAATAAAAAATAATCTAATTTATCTCATATCAGTTCATCTTTTAATATTTCCAAGTTGATTCACCCATCCTTCCTTCTTAGCAACAAAGAAAAAATTACTTCCAGCAAATCTGTGAAACTATCTTCAAAATCTTATTTCCACAAGATGCTGAAAGCTTTGATAAAAGAATAAAAATACACATGCACTCAAAATCACCAGTGAATACATATGTATATATGTAAGTATGCATGTATATCCTAGATGGTTTTAAGAAGTGAGATCTCTGGCAGGATTTGACTCACCCTCTTTCCAGTGTAATCAGACATACTAAACCAATTAACACCTATCTTCTGTGCAGACCTAAACAAAGCTCTCTCAGAAAATACAGTCAGTTCAGCAAGCTTTGAATTTTGGGGCCTTGAAATATGCAGGAGTAGACATGATGCTGGTGTGGTCATTCCTTATGAATGCCAGGTCTGAAAAGAGAAGTCCATCACTACAAGAGCTGTAAATGAAGTTTTTTTGCCCAGGTCCAAATACACAGGGAGACTTCAGCATTCCTCTGGAACATATTACAAATTTATATAAAATTGCCACCTATCTGCAAGATGCCAATAAATGGATCAGGAACATATCATTGTGTGTGACAATAAAAATAAATACAATTCTATATGTAATATATCAGAAAAGATAATTACACATACCTCCAAGGCAAGTAGAATTTAGCAAAAAGACTATTTGGTACTATTCATAGCATTCCTTGGTGGGCTCTGTGAAACAGCCATAAATCCTCTGTTTTCCTGGCAGATGGAAATAAAGCCAAAGTGATGCATGTTAGCCGCAAAATATGTCCACTGATTTCAGCAAAAATGTGAGGTAATGACCCTAAATTCTATATTCACCAGGGAAATTCAGTGCACTCAGTGCTTAGTTTTCAATCCTTAGTTATGTAGGCTTCCTTGCACTATCTGCAGCCATTGTAAGTATGACATGATGAATTGCCTCCTCAGGTCTCAGCGAGGATAATTATTCTCTGAGCAACTCACACAACCGCCCTCATTGCACACCAAGAGAATGCAAAAGTCGGGAGAACTTGGCAAAAAAACAGAGGGGAGAGGAAAAAAGAAAAAAAAAAAGAGATAGAGAAAGGAATAAAGGGGGAAAAAAAGGCAACAGGAACTTCAGGCTAAATAGATTCAATAGGTAAAGTGAAACTGGTCAGATAAACCCCTCCCCAGAGTGGTGCAAAGCCACAGTTATGGATGCTGGTTGTTTGTCCTCCTCTCGAGAAGGGGCAGACCCTTTCCCCCTGGTAGGGTACAGACCTCCTGTGCCAGAGTATATAGATTTCCCATTCATCAAAATGGCCACATGAGTGGGGAATTCAGACTTCTGCACCTCAGCAGGCTAAGCAGTGATTGTGATAAAAAGGATAAATCACACTTGCTGGGACTCTTGATTTCAAGTGAAATGACTTCCCTTACTCATCTGAGCCAGCTAACAGGCAGTGCTGGCATTCACAGAATGGAGGTGACAAACTCAGAGACAACCTAAGAGGAGTAAAAAGGAGAAGAGCCAGCACAGGCAGGGAGAGATAACACCACTGTTATTGATTTTTTTATTTTATTTTATTTTTTTTCTGTGTGTGTGAAAGCTGTTCAGATACTGTGATAGGACTGTAATGTCAAACCAACACACAGATAGACAGGCAGATACTTTAAAGAAGATAGAATTTTCAATTTTATTTTCCTTAAAAGTATCAACGGGTTTTAAGGGCTCAAAAAAAAAAAAATTGAAAAACTCTCCAGTTAAGCAGCTTCTGAATTTCTGGGGCCCAGTATGTGCCCAAATATCCCTCTTCACCTCACTTCCTCATTAATACTTGCACAACAATTCACAGAGGATCTCTGACACTGGAATTGGCCCCATTTACAAAATACCATTTTATCACTGATAAGCAGCTCAGCCTAAGAACTTATATAAAAATGATATAGGCAAGAAAAAGTGTAGAAGTAATGCTAGATTTTATCTCCATTAATGGGGCAAAAAGGCACAGAAAAGCTATATGATTTTTTATGCCCATTGAAGAGTTGAGACCCAAACACATTAACACCCTCCCTCCACATCACTAGGGTTTGTGCCATGTGTTACCTGGTAGTAATGGGGATATACACCAAGATGGATAGACACACTAGAGGTCTGGAAGTCACAAGTCTTGTCTTGTGAAAGGATTAAGATGATTACTTTTGTTACTTTGCCATAACTGAGGGAGAGTTGGTTCTCTGGAGCCTCTTGAGTGTTTGCAGCTAAGAAGGTTATACACCTGCTCCTTCCTGGAGGGTAAAGTGGGAAAATGAGATTCAGTCAATAAGGAGATATCAACTGAAATCTTGCTTTGTAAAGTAAATGATCTGCAGGCATGTTTATTTAGAAACTTAAATGAATCTCTGATATTAAAACATGCCCCCCCCCCCCCAAAAAAAAAACCCAAACAATAAACACCGTAGCCCGTCTCTTCTTACTCCTCCACTCCTCACTTCCTCCTAATTATTTCTGTAGGACTCCTTTGTATTCTTCATTTGCTTCAATTTTTGATGAGTCTGTATTCTGAGTACTCATATGGCAGCTGCATCATAATTTCTTGGAAAAAATATGCAAACTACTTTTGTGCTTTTTCTTCTGCATGCAATACAAAACTGAAACATATGCAACATATCCAAAATGGCTAATTCTTTTTTAAGGAGCTGCGAAAGATAACCATGCAAAAGATATAGTGGGTCATTGCTCTGGCCTACATATTTATGCCTCTTAAAAATTCATAGCAAGAATTCTAGCAGAGCCAGGTCTCCAATAACTGTCTTGTAAACGGCATTAAGTATGCAAAGATTAAATACTCTCACTTTACACCCACAGAGAGGTTATAAAGTATTAAGAGTAAGCACCAAAGAAGATTCACAATTGCGATATTATTACCATACTTCATACTTTTTATATGGTTTACTTTGTTGGTTTTGTTTGTTTTCTGTTTTACTTTTGTGTGTGTATGTGTTTTTGTTTTGGTTTGGTTTTTTTTTGGTTTGATTTTTTGTTTGGTTTTTTTGTTTGGTTTTTTTTTTTTTCCGAAACATATTCTCTGTTTTCTTTTAGATCTTAGAGGCTCCCAGTCTTTGTGTTGTCTACAGGAGATCTGACTATTCAGTTGTCTATTTGTTTAACATACGATTTGATTTCCATTCCTTGTTTAGCTCCCATCACCTTTCTTACTCTCCTTTTGCATCCACTACAGAAAACATTTTTTGTCATAGGCCACAAGGAAAATATGATGATAAGCACTTGATTACTGACATCTCTCTAGCAATAATGCATCTACTCTGAAGTATTTATTGTAAGGAAATGAAAGATCCAGCCTTTTTGAGAAACGGTAGCCAGCTTTCAAGATTAACTGACATGAAAATATATTGTACACTACTAATGGGAGATCTGTCCCATACTGCTGCAATTGAAGCTGCCACACAAAATAATGAAATATTCTACAGAACATGTCTACAAGGTAATTTATACAGAGCTAACACTTGTCATACTGTTGGTAGTGAGTGACCTATCCTGTTCTGCTGTGCTCCACAACCTCATCAGTTATCATGGATATAGGGAGCTCCATGGACAGGTGTCCTGGGACTTTGTGATGGAGAGGAAAAGGATCATAAAGCCAGACCCATGCTGACTGCTGTCTAAGGCTATTACAGGGCACATTTTTAAAGTTCCAGTAAAAGTTCCTATAGAGAATTGTCATATTTAACACACAACCCTGCTTTCAAAATCTGCCCCTAGTCAGAACATGAAGGGAAATCACTTGTGCCTCATCTCAAAATCCAACCAGCTCCCTGTCTGCTGCATTAGGGAAGGGCAAAAACAGAACTCTGCATGTTCAAAGGAGTTGTTGTTGTATCATTCTACTTCCCCTTCCAACTCAGAACTGAATGGGTACAGTCATGCCTCTGCTCATATTATCCATTCTATCCTTATTTCATTTTTAATACTAGACTAAAAATGGTTTGTCACGCCTCTTTTTAGATCATACCCTTATTTCAGTGTCAACAATAGCCTAAAAATGGCTATTAACTCCAACTTATCTGACATAAATGACCCTGACTCTTGAAGTGTTTCCCCACTCTTTTTTTTTCATTGTCTCTTAGTTTGAATGTTAGAGAGAATATGATAAACTCAAGACAGTGATGGGAACTCTGTATGAAAGGCACCACGTCATCTCACAAAGGGACAAGGTCTAGCACCAGCTACTACCAACAGGAAAGAGCAGAGGAAGTATTTCCCCTCTTCGGAAAGTCATCATCTGAGCACTAAACAGGAAACTTCGAAATCTAATTCTAACTTTTCAAGTTACTCACCATTTATTTATCTCTCCAGACCTTGTGCACATCATCTGCAGAAATATACTAGTTACATATCTGTGTACAGAGGTTTGAGATCAAGGACATGGAAGTACAGAAATTCTACCAGGAAGAAGGCTTTAATGATGTGCAAGAAAAATCAAGGCCAAATGACCTGTAAATTATCATTAGAGAAGCACAGGATTAAATTTAGAGGTTATGGAAACATTCCTGAGAATGTGCTTGACTGAACTATTGCCATAAATTAAACTCTCCCTTTTGTCTCTTACCACTTTGGGAAACAACTTGAAAAAGAAAAATGGAGTACTGATCAAAATACATATGTAACTAATTACCTGATTTTCTATCCTTCTCTCTCTGTGCAGGCATTAATGATGAACATGAAACTATGGAGCAAAGATCAAAAGAAGGTTACCTGAATTTGCACAAATCTCTTATACCCTCCCTTTCCTCACATGACTCACTTCTCTTTTCTGCCTCTCTGTTATTCTTTGTCTGCTTTTGGTTTGACAAGACTGTATTGCACATACTGGGGACATGACCAATGACTATGTCGGTGTGTCACATTCACTTGATTTTAGCTATCCAAGCTTGCAAAATTTGACCACTGTGTCTAAATTTGATTCAAAATGAGAACTAAATTTTCTGTTAGATTGCAAATCAAGGCTTCTATCTCAGTTTGAATCTGTCAGCCTAGAGAGCTTAGGCAATACTAGTATGACTTTCTGATCCTGTGTGGTTTTTTTCTTCCCTTCATGCAAGCAGAATTCTCACAAGAATATCCATCTTTACGACAATGTCTCTATCTTTTCCTGGAACGCTATCAAAGAATGTCTTTCCTTGAGGGATTTAAGCTGCTTTCAAACAGTAATCAACACCAATCCACTTCCACATCAAAACTTCACATAAAACATACAATAGGAAAAAAGCATTTACTATACATTCCTTAACTTTACGATGGAAATCACATAAAAGCCAGCATGCTGACCATCAGAATGTACTCACACAATTTAATTTTTGTTGATATTTTTGCTCCCTCTTTTCCCTCAAAACAAATCACATGGTCTTTCAGGCAGCATATTATACCCAGGTCACAATCTAAGGACCACTCATATAAGCATTTGGTCAGTCTCCAAGAGCCTGCAAATCTTCTATGCATTCCAAAACCAAGGTACCTATCCATTTTTTTTTCAGTCCATATAACATCTTTTCAAGAGTATTCCTAACACTGTTGCTGTTTTACAGATTTACCTCTTCCAAAGAGAAATTTGTGCTTTGGTGTTTCTGCACAGCATCTCTGTTTCTGTTAATCTTAGCACTATTGCTCTAATACATTTGTTTTAACCACTGAGATTCCTTGTAATAGAAGACCCTAGTTGGGTTGCCTCTATTAACTAAGAATAACTGTCAATGAAATTACATTCTAAAGGCCACTTTCATTAGTTTCTTTTGAACTTCTGAATGCTTTCCCAGGGATTTGACTGCTTTTAGACTGGCACTTCCTAACAAGGCTTTTGATGTAAACTTTCATGCCACTGTTACTATGACAATAGTGCAATGCTGCAGCAACATTAATTAGAATTTCGATTATTTCTTTGACTCAGAAGACTCTGTGTTTTAATAACTGGTTCAACTGTGCTTCAGATGAATGCTGCAAGGCACAGATGAAGTCTTTATCTCAGTAAATTTTGATTTAACAGAGTACAGAAGAGGAATAAATGAAAGATGGAAGTGACATAATCCCACTTATTCAGCCTGTCCATAGAGTAACAGAATCCTGGCGTGGTAGGGTTTGGAAGGGACCTCTGGAGCTCTTCGAGTCCAACTCCTCTGCTAAAGCAGCACCCAGATCAAATTGCCCAAGAACACATCCAGGTGGATTTGGAATCTCTCTAGAGAAGGAGACTCCACAACCTGTCTGGGTAGCCTGGGTCAGCGCTCTATCACACCAACAATTTTTCCTCATGTTTAACTGAAACTTCTTGTGTTGCCCCTTTTCCTGTCACTAGGCACCACTGAAAAGTGACCGGACCCATGTTAGTGATACCTGACCTTCAGATATGTATAAACAATTATATTTCTCTCTGTCACTTGCAACTCTGCCCCCCACACTTTCAATTGTTTTTCCAGATTACAGCAAAAATCCTCAGAAAGTTCACTCTAATTCCTGGAGATAAATTTCTTTCTTTCTTTCTTTCTTTCTTTCTTTCTTTCTTTCTTTCTTTCTTTCTTTCTTTCTTTCTTTCTTTCTT
>JAOEGS010020744.1:0-14330 GCA_025447755.1 Corythornis vintsioides
CTCCAGCAGTAAAGATGAGTGTATGCCATGGGCCAGCCCCAGTGCCTGCCTGTTCACTGCACCACAGCTGGTCAGACACTTGTTCTCACACCATGCCAGTGGACATGGCATAGAATCTCTTCTGCTGCTCAGGAAATTCACAATCCTTCTGATGCAACTGCTGAGAACAGCCTGTGCTGCTTCTGCCAAGACTTCCAAATGGCACGAGCTTTGTCCTTTGCCCCAGGACACTCCACAGCTCTATGTTATGCATCTATTATTAAATTAAAGGCATTTTCTTACATCATTTTTAATGTCCATTTAACTAGCATCACCTGTCAGGAGATTCAGAAAAAGTCCTACTCTTTTGACTATCAAAGGCAGCAGTCATTTTTTTCAAAATTGATCATTCTGTGAAAAAAAACCAGTGAAAAACAAATAGCCAGGTGTTCCCTTATTAGTTAACTGATTTACTAACTTAGTAAAGACTGACTCAACACAGATCATTCCTTAAAGTCCCTCTCCACTGGATGCCACAGTAAGATCACTGTTGTCTAGATAATCCTCTTCTTTCATACAGGTACACCAGACTATGCCCTCACTCCACTAAACAGGCTGGCCATTGTGCCCTTTGTGGCCTGATTTTTACACTCTAGCTCTTCCCCATACCATGTCATCTTTGTTTACATTAGCTTGTAAAATAAAATACTAAAAGTCATAAGAACTAGAGGTCTTTTTTTTTTTCCTTTTGCATGACCCAGCATCTCCTCAGGTGGCAAAACAAAATGAGTAACAAGTTAGACATTGACAGGTGTACAAACTCCTGAGATAACAAATGCTACTCAACATTCTCTAAAGGTGGTCAGTTGTTGAAAAATCAAGACCAAAACAAAATAAAAAATAAGCAAACAAAAAACCAACCAACCAACCAAAACCAACATGATTTAGGTAGCATGCTTTAAGGGTAATTCATTGGACTGGGGACTGCACTCAAGGCCAGTTTAGAAGCAGTCACCTTTTAAAGGTTGAGAGAGCTCTATAAAATAGATGTGAACAGCTGGTGCAGATGGACCAAGAACAGGCTGGCAGGTTCTCAGTCACTAGCAGGGCTGTAAAATTTAGGTCACTTTCAGCCCCTTTTCTCAGCTTCTGCAGCTCCAACTGTGCTCTGGTTTTGCAGGTCACAGAGGAAAGTGTGCAGCAATGATAAACAGAACACAAACCTGATTCTCTTGGTGCCCTGATCTGCCCTTGGCTTCTGTTTGAAGAAGTAAACCTTGAGAGACTGCATGACATTCCTGCTATGAAGGGGCCAAAATATAGTGATCCCTTCCAAAGAATTATTGCTCATTTACAAAAAAAAACAAAATTAAAATATTTAAGACTCCTAAGTAAGTGCTTATTGCCACTCTATTATGACTTTTTAAACATTTTATTGACTCTGAAGCCATTCAGTCTTGTTTACAGTATTGAACACCAACTCCCTCTACAGTTATTTATGAAATTTTACTACTGACATATACTTTACCATGAAAGCAGTATCAGAGGTTCCAGTCTAAAAAAGCTCTATGATAAAAATGTAGAGGAGATAAGGAAATATTTCAAATTAAGATTCCCTAGAGGAATTTTGTAAGCTTTTTTCTTAACTATTTGTTAGCTCCTACAATCCAACCCAAAATCTCTATCATCACACCACTTTTTTGAGTTAATTCCCAGCCAGAACCCCAAAGTTTGGCATTTCTCAGAACAAACCAGAGCCTGCATTTCCCTCCTCTAGAGGAGCAGCAAAGGCACACTGCACAGGACTTTAGGTCTCTACTTGGCTCCAAGGTTGCCACACAGTCTTGGGGAAGGCACTAGTGGAGTTGAACTCTGGCTGGTTTCAGGTAAGGTCTGTCACTGTGGCTACAATGACTACAGCCTGCCAGGCTCACTGGAGGGAGACATGGGCAAGCACTCTCCTGGCACACTCCTTTCTCCTGGGAAAGGAAAGCTGGGCATGTGTCCTCAAAGGAGCCACAGCAGCCACGACAGCCATTTGGACAGCTGGTGAGGAGAGCTCCAGATCCCTCTGCTGCACTCCTGTGTCACTCTGCTTGTTCTGTAAAGTAAGAGGACAAACTGCTTATGGGCACAGTTTTTTCCCAGGCTTTCCCATAGGCACAGTGCCATGGGACAGACCACATTCCTGCAGGTGATCTGACAACACATCTGGTCAATACATCAGGGCACAGGTGCAATTCACTCATACATCCCAAACCAGAAAGCAACAAGAAGCATGTGGCTGGCTCTACAGCACAGTAAGAGCATTTTGGTTCCTGTGAGCCAAATCTCCAGAAAGACTTTAGGGTTGGGATTGTTCTGGGCTTAATCCCATTAGGAACTATTTGACTTCTATTCCCAGTTAGCCAAGGCCAGTGCCAAAACCTGTAATGTCAGCTAGACAGCTAGAGAGCCAAATGGATCAAATGTAAAACTTATCTTTCAAGATGTCAGTCCCTTGCAGAACCCACCCACTCTGTCACTCACACTCACAGCTATGGAGTTTGACTATGAGATGACTATTCTCTTGGTTCTGGTAATTAATATTTGGCCCAAAACTTAACAAAGTCCCCGTAAGGGCAAAATATGTTCTTTAGAGCAGCTGAAATCAGAAATTCAAATAAAGAGTCAAAATGCCTGTAATGAGAGTCCTTATGTACAAAGGGAGGACTGGCCTAGAGTCTCACATTCAGGGTTATCAGGCTGGGATTCTGGAGTCCAAGAGAATTATTTAATGGCCAGTCAAAGCATTCAACATTTCCCACACCAAATTTCCAAATGTACATTCCCAACTCTCTCAAATCTTGCCCTTCTGTCAGCTCTGAAAACTAACACTGCTAAAGCCATACTACATTAATTTCCATGTAGAAAATCAACTCACCACATACCTATAATATTGCTAGTATCAAGTAAAGAGAGAAGCTGAGAAGAAGGCAGTGGTAGGTAGCACAAGGGGCACCTCTTTTGGCATTTCAGGTAATCTTGAAATCATCTCTCAAGACTTGTGTCCTCCTTTTACAGAGATCTCCTGGGATCCTCACACTTCTCCCTTGATCTCTCAGCTTCCCAGCTGTGCAGTGCTTCCCTCCACACCAGGCTGAGGGAACATCCACAGGGGCTGACACCCCTTTGCACTGAGGCAGCAGAAACAGGATCAAGCTTCACAATGAACTGGAAAGTACAAACCAATGGCACAAACAGAGACTTTTTGGAATAACTGGAGAACAGATGGTAGATCATGTACTGTGCTGCCCTGTACTGCTGTTCTGATGCCAGAGGAGGAACATAAATCAGGGTACAGCAGTAGCTCTACTTTATGCTGATACCTCAGGTGACTTAGCGACCTTTCTTTCAGCAGGATTGGAAAATAAATTTCTTAGGCTATAACTTTACATTTTCCCAGTCTCAGAGATTATAGTAAATTCTTACTGCATTTCAACTGGTTTTGGTGAGTACTGTCTGCATGTATGTCTTCAAATAAACAACTGTGTGCACCTAAACATCCTCAGTTATGGAAAAGGGCAAAAAACTAAACCTTGCCCAACTCCTTCAAAAAGAGATGGTGGTAAGTAGATATTGTCAGGTATAGTCTACATTAGTGAATCTGAGCTACCAAAAAGAGCAGAAAGTATCTAAAACCTTTAGAAGCCATTTTAATGGCTTTATGCCTAAAATCTTAACATAATTACGTTGAGTCTTTCCTATCTTATCTCCTTCACCATCTCCCACTTTTTCTCCAGTTATCTTCATAGAATTAGGCTCATATTACTGTAATAAGAGTACATCCATCTGACTTGTAACTGGTTACACTGATGACAGCAAAATCTTATCTATGAACATTAATTTTCTTCTATGTGCTTCCTAAGACAGCAGGAAGACACACCGAAAATTGATTATTTTACATGTGAAAGGAAAAAATGATCTGCTAACTCATCTACAACATCAATGCTGAGATGCTGTTATTAGCACAGGCCTCTACACGGTTCCTCTTTTTGACAGAAACAAAAATATTGCACAATTTTGTCTTCTCCTCACCCTCCACAAGACACACTGTCTTTTGCTTTCTGAAAAAAAAAACAAACAACAAACAAACCAGTATCTGTAAGTATAACCAAACTAGCTGAAAGTTTCGCTTGGTACCCGGCAGCAGCAGCAGCAGCAGCAGCTCCAGCCAGGCTGTGCCGTGCCACTGAATCCCCCCGGGCTGTCACCGCCTCATGCTGCCGGCTCAGGAGCAGCACTAGCGAAGAGCAGCTGCCGGCAAAAAGAAGGCAAAATATCATCGCCAACGTCAGAGGTGAAGCGGCGATGCGGGGAAGCGGACTGCACACAGCTCGGCAGGAGCATGGGCCCCAGGGCGACATCTCTCCTCAGCCGGCAGCTCCCTCCCATCACAAGCCAGGAAGGCAGCAGATTTCCCGCGAGCACAAAGCGCCGTTCAACGCCAGCTGAACCCATCCGCTCGCTGCTTCCCGCCGCTCCCAAACGCCGGGCTCCTCGGCAAGGAACAAGCAGGTGCTGCGAGCAGCCGCCCGGAGCCCCGCCAGCACCGGCGGGATGTCCAGGCCGACGGGACCCGCCGCCTCCAGCGGCTTCACCGCTCGGCCGGGCCAGCCTGGCCTTCCCCGCACGGCTCAGGGCCGGGGAGCGCTGCTCCCCGTCCTCCTCCTGGCGCAGCAGCGGTCGCTTCGAGCCCCGTCCCCCACCTCAGCCACCCACCGTCCCCCGCCTCAGCCACCCACCGTCCCCCGCCTCAGCCACCCACCGTCCCCCGCAGGCTCCGCTCGCCGCCGCTCGCCGCCGCCTTTGTGCGCGCCACCCGCCGCGGTGACGGGAACGCGCCCGGCCGCTCGGCGGTGCCGCCCCAGAGGAGGGACCGCGGAGCCTGGGGAAGGCGCGGCCGGGGTGGGGGGAGCCGAGGGCGGGCGGGGAGAGCGACACGGGCCGGCGCCGGTGCTGCGCCTGCCTGAGCCGCCGGGGCACGGCCGCGGCGAACCGCACCGCGGGCGGGAGAGTCCCCGCCCCCCGCATCACCGGCGGCGGTAGCCTGGGCGCTGAGTCAGCGGGCGGCGCTGCGGGGATCCTCGGCCGGGAGAGGGGAGGCCGCCGTCCCGCTCCTCCCGCCCGCGGGGTCACGGCAGCTCTGGGAGGTCCCGCCGGGGGTGTCGCTGCTGCCGCGCGGGCAGCTTCAGCAGCGCGGAGCTATGATTTTGTTTGCTTCTTTAACCGTTACTTCAAGCTTGAAATTACCGATAAGCGCAGAAACACCTTTTTTTACCATCGCGTCGCAGACGGTATGAAAAATGTGTAACAAGGGAGGCAGCTTTAGTCAGGTTTGTTGGTGGACAAGCAGAGTGGAAAGGGGAATCGCTCAGCCCAGGATGCTGCAGGTCCTCGAAAAGCACCGCTGGAAGCTGGGGGTTCACAGGGCGCAGTGCTCACGGCCGTGGGAAGCGCTTCTTTCAGCATCATAGGCTTAGGCGCTGTAAATAAATGCGAGTAAATGAAGTTTTTCCACCAGACAGCGGTTCCCGCCCTAAATGGGTTTAAATAACCGTATTGTAGCCTATTTAAATAACCAGTGTAGCCTCTTGCTACACTGTGTGCCTTATGTGGATAAATAGGGAACTGGATGTCTCTGATAAAAATTAAGTGATAGAGGAATCTTCCAGGCTTTGTCCAAGTCTGTTTACAGATTACAGAAGAGGGCAGTGCTAAATGCAAAACAAATGAGCAGGAAACAGTAACATGGAAAAAGGACAAAGGATATGCATATGCAAAAAGAATAAAAAAAAAAAAGAAAAAGGATCAAAGTTGAAGAGCCAGCTACTTTTAACCCTGAGAACAAGTTTTTCTGAGCTGGATTTAGTGTGTCTGCATGTTCTAGTCCTCAAAACGTACACGCAGCTGAAACCTGGGAAGAGTTTCTTGTCTAGTAATTAGCACTTAAGCCTTCCATTTTCTGTTAACTTCCCAGTAATACTGTAAGTCTCAGTGTAATATTGTCTAGGTCGTCACTTGATTGTAATCCTTCAGACTGTTTTCTCCTGGCACAGCTGTGGTTCTGGTAACTGTTTCCACGTTTGCCCATCTCTGTGGGGTGTACAACCACAACAGTAGGGCTGGGTGATGGGCTGTGGTGCACACTCAGACTCAAATCCCTGGTTCTTGTTCCCCACTCCCAGTTACACAGCTACACTAATGAGTTCACCTCAGTTTTAGAACAAACAAAATCAGTAGACTGTTTCTGCCTGAATACAAGAAACAAGAATGTTTACTTAATCCCTCAGAGAACAAGATGCAATTGAGCCCAGAAATACCTTCAGTTTTGTTTTCCTTGTTAGTGGGCAGTCAGTAGGCAAAGAGACATGACAGTAAATAACCCCATCCCTGATGTACACAGTTCCTGAATAACCCCATCCCTGATGTACCCAAGAAGCTGTGCCTGTGCTGGCTGTGTATCCTCACACATGCTCTGCCTGCCACTTTGGTGTGTAATACTACCCCACATTGTGTTCCCTCCAAAGGGGTGCTGTTCTTCACTGCTGTACTAAAAATAAAAACATGATCATAGCACACTGAATCAAACCCATTGCTTTTCCACAGCCTCAACAACACCCACCCTTCTCTGCTTCTTGCAGAAATTCAGAAGCTAGAGCCTCACCTTTGGAAGTACTGTACTGTGTTTAGTTATCATGTCCAAGCATCTGTTGCTTGATGTATAATAATCCACAGAATCATGATCTACATTTTTAATGGTTGCATGTGCAAGGTCATGTTTTCTCTTCCTACAGAGCTGTGTAAATATAGTTGTGATGCCATGAAAATTGCCAAATGCTTATGCAGCAACAGTAAGCTTCTATTAACATCAGGGCACCATTTCATCCTTCTGTGCTTTTTTACTCTATTCTTACTGATGATATGACCATCACACAGGGTGGTGTCCAGATTACTTCTCTGGAAAAACTTCTGCCAACTGCTTCTGAAATGCTTACGTGTTTTGTGCTGCAGTTCAGGTCATAACTATTCTCACCAGTTACATCTATATAGAGGACCAAGCATTAGTATATAACCTTCATACCATCCAAGCCTCAGCATGGTCATGGCTGTGGTTTTGACTCAGCACAATGCAGAGTTTGGAGGACATGTAGTCAGACATGGTTTCTAAAAAGTTATCTGGAATTACCCACTAAACTAGAAGACTGAAGGTGTGTGGTCAGGAGATATGGTCTGCCCTTGCAAGAGAATAGTCCCTGGTGGTGTCATTTCCAAAATGCTCAGGAGTGATGAAGTTCTGAACTCTTAACTGTTTTCTTCCTCTAACATTTACCCCTTGATAGGTTTCTTCCTGGATGCATTTTGTTGAGTAACACAAGATTCCTAAGATTTGAATTCAAACTGTCCACACACTTTCAGAGGACCTACTTATGACAATATTTCATCCCACTCCTTGGCTGGTCTGTTTGTATCTGTCCATTATTCCCAGACTCTTGATTTGTATCCCAAATAACTTACATAGTTTACATATTCACTCTGTGTTTGTACAGTATTGCACAGTGGAGTTCTAGCTATGGTCTGGGCTCATAGTTACTGTGGAACTCTGGAACTATGATCACATAGTTACTAGTAAGAAGAAAGTTGATCTGTGTAATCTTCTTTAAGCTAATAAAACTGGGTTTAAGCACAGAAGAGCTGCATACAACTCCAGATTTCTAGAGAGCATTACATAAGTTCATACAGGGGAAGAAAAACAAAGCACTTCAAGTCTAGTTTGGGACACTGTTTTTCTGGCAAGCATGTTACCAGGGAGCAAAATAACCACTCAAAACAAAAAGTTAATTATTTAACACATTATCAGCAATGTCTGGCATTTCCCTCACTAAAACTGGAGTTCATGTTCAGGCATTATAGTACCTGGGTTGTGAATGACTGCAGTTGTTAATGCATGCACACTGTGCATGTAAAAATGCTTCAGTACAGAGAAAACCTGAGCTTTTAGCTTTTCATTTATAATTAACTCACCAGCAAAAATGTCTCTGCAGTCTGGTGCTGATATTCTTTATATTAGTATTAAATATGGAGTAGCTTAGGCCATATAAATTAAGAGATGATCTAGCTTTATTCCAGTGTAAACAGCAGAAAGTATTTAGACTTTGATTCTGCAATTATCTAATTAAATGTCCCACCATCTTAACAAAGGAATAGTTCTTCTAAAAGAAGTAAGTAGACTTTATTATACAGTACCTATAGTTACCTATGATAATCTACTGAATTCCTGTCCGGGTCACTTTATTTTTTCCCTTCTTTTTCTTTTCCCTTCACATAAATCTAGTATTAATAATTAGTACTCCATTTTGTCCTTTATTTGAAGTCACAGTAGTGCTGGTTATTGTAGTGTGTAAAGCATGACATTTAATCTGCATCTTAATGCTTGATTTATTTGAGAACTTCTTTTGTTTTGTTTTGATTTGGTTTAAAAACACCAAAGTAAAGTGTAAATAGATTTCTAAAATGTTTCACTTGTTGCCAGGTTTGTCTGGCCTGCTGGTTTTGCTTTGTGTCTATAACCTGGGATCAACTGCTCCCACTGTTTCAGTATCTGAGTGACAAACAGCTTGGAAAAGAGAAAGAATGCCATCCTTGTCCAACACAAAGCCATAGAGGGAAGACTTTATTCCATGTTAAACCATCTTGCTTTTGGCAGTAAGTCCCATCTGGCACATTTATGGCAGATGATTCTGGGCTTCACCAGCCATTAAATCCACCTTGCCTGAGCTCCTCACACTTTGCCAGCTTTTGGATTTTGCTTTGCATATGGTCACAGCTCCCAGGTATAGACACTGGGTGTCTACAGACAGTTGCACATGCTGGCCAATAAACTTCTGACATAATTTCTCATCTTCCTTCTTTAGCCTCACTGTTAGGATGTGGGATGATGTCATCCTCAGGAGGACTATGATGGCATCAGTACTATAAACTTTAAGTCATCATTGATGCAGGGTAGGGATAATGAAAAGAGAAACTGAAATGATCATTTTGTTAAATGATCAAATGTGGGATTGTAATTTGTCAGGAGCTATTGCAGCTGGAATTAGTGACAGGGCAGGAGGTCATGTCCCAAAATTCCCATCTGTAGCAATACCCTCGACACAACAACATCTGTCAGGACATCAGGGCTTGCATTGCATAGTCAATGATTTTGAACCAAGTACTTTTGCACTTGTTTTTGTGACAGGTACATCAGTCCCCTCCCCTCACTGAAAATTTAGTTCCAAAAAGAGGATCAGTAGCCTGAACTACTAGACAAGTTGGGTTTTTCCTTCTCAGAATATAACAAGCCTTGATGATGAAGGTTCTCAAAAGAGCCTTTCTTTTCCCCCTGAATCCACATCCAGCCTTGCAAAACTATGAAAACCTCAATGCTTGCTTTATGTCCTAGCAGCTATTTCCACAGTCAAAACTCAGTTATCTGCTACAAAATGCTTTGCTACTGAGAGACAGAGGCAGCTATTGACTCATAGGAACCAAACATGGCCAAAGCAAAAGAATATAGGAATATTTAAATAGGGAACAAGAGACATATATATATCAACCCTGCTGCAGGTCCACCTCTAACAATCCAATCTCATCAAAAAGTAATTTAGCTCCAAACCTGCAAAGAACCAAGCCTCAGCTCTCCAAATACAGTCTTAGTAAGCTTAAAAAATCCTGAGCCCCAATAAAGCAAAGCCATCATGGTGCATGGGATTAAGGATACAGCAGTGAAAACATCAACGTGTTCTTTCTTAAGCCAAAGCCCAGAATTCCTGCATAGGCATGTTCAAACACAGACTTGTACTCTGCTCAGGCAAAACATATACTGATGTTTAAATGTGCACACATACAAGAAATGAGAGCTCATGGACAACTTCACGGAAAACTGCTCCATTCTGTTTTGGATTAAAATGCTTTCCAGCCCAAAATCTAGCTTTTCATCAGTCCAATAAATCCATGCATAACCAACAAAGCTTTTGTGCAGAATACTGTTTTCAAAGCACAGCAAGTAAAAAGCAAAATAATCAGTATTATTTGTTTAGAACAAAATAGTACAAAACATTCTTTGAGAACTTCAAACAAAGCTGCTCAACTTCCCAGGATGTAATCTATTCTTTACCATACCTACAACTCTTGCAAACTAAAATAGCAATCTTAATCTTGAAAAAGATATTCCATGCTGTTGAGATGATTGTTCTTCTCAGCCTCGTGTCTGCAATTCCTACACCAGACTGCCTACTGATAGGGAACTATCCTTGCAAATAGGTTCTTGAAGTTGTTGCTCATGGGTTGTACAGTAGCACACTGTGATTAGTTCACTGTATTGTTGCCTTATTAGTCTGCAAACTAGTCTCTCCTTCCCGTGACTAGCAGAAATGTAACAGCTATAGCCAACTTAAGGTTGAAATCCATTCTGTAACTCTGCTGAGACAGTTAAATGTCCAAATTCCGTTTTTATTTTTAATAAGTAACAATATCTGGGGCTTCTTACTGTGACAGAAAAATTCTTCACTTCTCTGCAGACCAGGATACAAAGATACAGGGGGATGGTTTAGTGCTGGACTTGGTAGAGTAGGGTTTATGGTGGAACTCAACAACCTTTATGTCTTTTATGTCCTAGATGATTCTACGATTTTATGATTCTGTAAAAGGGGTTGTTCTGTTCATGGCTCCTGCTGAATGAAGGGGCACTCTTGTCCCTTGCTTGTAGCTAGGAGAAGCAGGTTTACTTGGCTTTGAAGTCAGGAAATCTGCACTGTCTCAGGTCCTGCCATTAGTTCAGGCTGCCATGTAAACTCAAGGAACAGTTTACTGCCACGTAAACTGCAGAAAGAGGCAGGTGGGGGACTGTGAACAGGGTGTCAGGGGGAGAGACAGACACTGTCTGCTTTCTCCTCTGCTGCTGAGCTGATGGGGGAGAGCTCAGCAAGCTTTGGATGAAAGTTTCCCTCTTCAGACCTATCTTAATATTTTTGCAGGGCAAAATAAATAATTAAGTAAATAATAAAACTCCTTCTTACTTGATTTTCTTTCTTTTTTTTTTTTTTTGTCTCACTAAGACTCAACTTTCCTGAGTGTTTGACATGGCAGAATGTAACAAGGCTAGGGCATATTTTTTAAACATCTGTGTGTATGATTTAAAAGGGCACCTTTCCACTTGTCCCAGTTTAGCTTGAGCAGCAGGTGTGGATCCTGCATCTCCACCTGAAGAGCTGCTGTTTTCTCTCTGAGATGCTTTCTGTGACAGTGAGGCTGACACAAGGGTGCAAGTCTCCTCAAGAGCTTTGGCCCTCTGGTGTTTCCACACTGTCTCCTCATTCTTTCTTGGGCTAAGCTGTGAGGACAAAATCTGGCAGCACAGATTTCAAACCTCCCTGATCTTTAATTTCTTTAATTTCTGATTATGTATCAGGTCATTCAAGAGGAGAGGGACAACTTGCTTTGGGACAACCTGTCTTAGAGGCATTTTCTTATAAATTCCATTCTCAAAGATTTCAGTGATTATGGTTTACATCAGGGAGCTGTGCTTGTTCTGGATTTAAAGTAGAGTCATCCTTTGAAAGCTTGTGATAATTTCTTCAGGCAAATTTTGATCTGCATGAAACAACGATAAAGTTAAAATATATTTGTCTTAAACAAATTATATTTTCAGTTAATCTTACGGTTGTGGGCTGATCTGTCCTCAACAAGTTGAGGCATAGAATTAAATCTGTCACATGCAGTCACAGGACAATAAATTCCCTTTAATTGCTTGCATCAAGCCTGGGCAATTATTCAGTAAATAAAGTTGTTTAATGAAGTCTTACTCTTATCTAAGCAGTTCAGCTTAAGAGTCCTGCTTCAGGCTGAGGACTTGTATAAAACTCTCAGTGGCAGCTCTAAGTCAGGTATGTTAAAGCAGATACCTCGTCATTTATTCCAGTTATCTTTCTTTCCATTTTCTCTAAGGACATGCATATCTATGTGACAACATCTGAGGAACTGACCTAATTTTTACAATTTATGCATGTGGAGTGCTAATATAGTTCATAGATGATATTTGCTTTGCAAAAACATGAATATAATGCTTCAATTCAGTTTCATGTTCAAATTTCTGACTGAGAGAAGTGTCCCTGGTAACTTAGTAGTAAATCCTTCCCTCAGCATATTCCTGCTGTCAAAATGAGTGTCTCTCCAGAAGTGTTGCAGCACTACAATCCCTGAACATAGTAATGAATGATATTTTAGAACTGCAATTGCACAGCATTTAATCTCCACCAGTCTTAAAAAAAAAATAAACAAATACATTGGAAAAATAAACTTAGGTTTGCTGTGACAAAGAGTATATCAGCCATTCTGAATTCGGAAAATAAAGTATTTAATGAGGGAGCTACAACCTGTGGACTGAAATGAAGTATTTATTTTTTTTCTGATTTTTGCTCTTGTGTGAAAGATGAACAAAAATTAGAATTTTACTTTAATGGAATGTTTCGTTATTTGAATATTATCTTGGAACAAAGATTCCGAAATATAAAGTCTTGGAGAATAAAATGCACAAAAGTTTTTTCAAGCAAAACACCTGACTTAAACGTTATAAGGCTGTGTAATCTGTCCAGGAAATAGGATGTATTTGACTGATTCTCATGAGGCGATGATCCATTATAAGGAAATCCAATTCAATGTTGAATGGAGAAAGTTGAAACAATTTTACTTAGTCCAGTATTAAAATACTGTAAATGAATGTCCAATCAACCCTGCCTGCTCTACATACCATTCTTTAGATCCTGGCTTACATAAAAGCCAATGTATTCAAGACTCTCTTCAAGAACACTGTGAACATAACTGATCCCTGGTCTGTACATTTTGCAGAGGTGTTTCAGAAAGCAAGCACTTTGTCTATGGAAATGAAATACTTCAGTGAAATTAGTGGAATCCATTTCATTGAGTCTAGCATGTTCTGGGGTAGAAAGCCTTTGTCCTGGCACTCTGTATGCTTTCCATATTCCCTTATGCAAATCTGAGAGTTCATCAGAGAATTTGCCTCATCCCTGCTGCTTCCATTACGGTTTACTGTACAGTTTATCTACTGCAAACAAATCTACATACTGGGAACAAGCCTAGCAGCTTCTTCCCACAAAAGCAACTTCACCTTGTTTGCCTACTGTCCGCACATCAATGACATTGTGTTCAGCATGTCGTGCACAAAGACAATTCCCACCCCACTGGGTTTAGAGTCTGAAAAGTATCAGGCCTGATGCTCGGTTCACACAAAGCAACATCATTCCATTCAAGCCAGTGAACTCTCTATTACATAAGCAAGTGGTCTTGCTCATTGTTTCAAACAGTTGGAATTGGTTTTTAAAAGCAAGACTAGCAACAGGCAAGAAGATTGTGCTTTGTATCAAGCTCTGCCACAGCACAAGAAGAAACAAAGGCCTGGTTAGAAAATACCAAAAAAAAAAATTCTATTCAATAGGACAAAAAACAAAGTCATACCCATAAGTAGCTCAGAGTCATGTCAACGTACATGTCTGCTTCTGATCTGAACTCTTCAGACACCCTGTTTCTCCCCATGCCCACCCCCACCCCCACACTGCAATTTGAGCACAAACAAAAAAGCCTCCCTGTGCAGTCATCCCGGTGATGCCAGATGCCCCTCCCCTGCAACCCTAGTGACAGCCCAGCTCAGTCACGCTGCATGTTTTGCATGTTGCTTGCATGGGGTTGGAATCATGCTTGTTGCTCATCTGCCTTGGCCAGATCAGGTGTAATTTACCCTGTGGAGTTCTGCTTCCTGTGGCAGATTTAGTTTGATATGTTTGATCACTTTCCGTTTCGTACTACTAACTTGTCTGCACAGAGGCACTGATTAGAACAAATGTTTGCAACACCTTTGCAATTTTTTATCATTAATGGTTTGCTAATTTTCCATATTCTTCCCTTACGTGTAGCACTTCTTAAATATAGCACATCCATGTTATAAAATTAATCCTCCTCTTTTTATGTTTTTCTGTACTACATTATGAGAAATCTAGAACAGTGTAATGATATATAAAAATAAATTCAAAATTTTGCCTAAATAAAACATAAACTGATTCTTCTTAAAGTATAGTCTTATTGCAAGAATGCATTAGCCTCAGTTTTTTCAAAGTTACAGTAGAAGTTCATATGACATGTTTTGATTTCCCAGGAGATTTTCTTGTAAAGTTCAGAACATCACCTGACTGCTGATACGAATGTTCCCAATGTTTGAAAAGGAGCAAGCATATCTGTAGGGTTTTTTTAATTTATGTATA
>JAOEGS010020744.1:53213-76356 GCA_025447755.1 Corythornis vintsioides
TGTAGATGACCAGTCTGCTCAATTGGTCTCTAACCCAAGCCTCATCAAGAACTTCCTCCCTCCAGACTTCATCTGTGCATGGCACTATTATAATCTGATATATCCTATGTGGCACAATAAATAAAAAAGTGGGATTTCTGAGACAGCTGAATGTGAGAAAAAAAGTACCATTATTAACAAGGTTTATTTATTATTTATTCCTTTCTTACAATTGTCCTGATAAGCACATGTTCAGCGTGCTCCAGTGCTGTGCTACTCAGAGTAAAAACCCAAGTATACCTCAATTCCATGTAAGGAAAAGACATGATCATCCACCATTCACCCATACAACCCTGTTTCCTTTGGAAGGGAATGCAGGTAAGTGGGGAGGAAGGGAAGCACAGTGTTTACCAAATGGCTACTCATACTAGACAACTGGGGAACCAACTCTACAGGGCACACTGTATGTCTAGCCTGTAATTCAAACATGTCTGGTTTATTTGCAACTATGGAAATTAATGTCTTTTAACAATTGTCACTTTGGAAGAAATTGTGCCATTAGTAAGAAAATAAAATCTGTATGCATCCTATTAACAATCTCCCCCCAAAACCATGAGCTTTTGTAAAACTTTTCTTATTTGGTTCATTATCTCTAATGAAAGATGCTACCAATTCACTTACCTGTTCTGATTGTACTGTACATTCTGTGTTAGATCAACATTCAACATAATGAAATCGTGTACATGACAGCAGGAGAATGGTTCCTTGATCTCAGCACTGTTTGTTTTACTGGACCATTTCCTCATTCCAATTAAGGCATAGTGGGTGACATTGGGAGTTGCTTCAATATGCTGCAGAATTTGCTTTAAGGAAACATTCCTTTCAGTCCATGTATAGTCACTACAATAATTACAAAAATGTGTTAATTTTGAAGTATATACAGAATATTCAGAATTTCATTCAGCTGAAGAGCTGTTCTTAACAGTCAAAAGTAGTTAAAAGCATCAGATAGAGTAATTCAGTATTTTCTTACTTTACTGCACTTGGTAGTCTCTTTTGTGTTGCACTTTTTGTCCCTCATTATAATCAGAACTTAAAATTACCTACTGCTTATATGGTGGGGACTGGTATGACAGATCTGAAACTTAGTCTGCATTTCTCAAATTATTCACTCACACATGTAAACTTTTAAAGTTACCTGGATAAAGTTCCAAATGTCATTAGAAGGGTTGCTGACTTGGTACCATTACTTAAGTGAAAAGTATAAAATCCTCCTAGCCCTTCCCTAAAGTCCATAAATCTCAGTTTTCAAATCCTGCATAGCATTGATCTGGGAATAGATAAAAATATCTGGTACAAACAATGGCCTAAAGTAACAAATATACTTGTTTGGAGATTTGGGAGCTAATAAAGGAGACATACAGACTGGGACTGACAAAAGCATCAGAGGAAAGCTGTTGCATAATTTGCACAGAAATATTTTTTAGCTTCCTTGGGAAAATTCTGTTAAAAATGTACATGTGAATGTCCATTCTTGCCCGGTATATCAAAGTTTCTTTACAGACTGAAATCTGCAGTCCAAGTAACTTTAATTTGAATTGGAGACAAGCTATACAGCAGAGGTGATCCTGCTCAGGCAGGGGGGTTGGACTAGATGATCTTCTAGGTCTCTTCCAACCCCTAATATCTGTGATTCTGTGAGGCTTCAGGGCACTTGAATCCTCAGGGGACAGGAATGAACAACAGACACCAGAGAATGAGCTATGCAAAGGCAGTTATCTAGCAAAAATAATTCTCTCATAAGGCAAATATTATTACCTGCCTGTACAGGGTAAAAGTTGTAGTATACCAAACATTTCAAAACTGATATGCAGTGGAATGTTAAAAGAGGTCAGCTACAAAGGCACATATTACTCTATTTACCTTTTCCTGTCTCCTGAACAATCAACTTCTACAGCATTCCACATAACACAGGAGTCATCTGAAATGACAATGAAAGGCCAAATGTCCTGAGGTTTTATCCCCAGCTCCTCCTGTCGATTTCGTTCAAGCTCCAAATTGTGGTAAGATAACTCTTTTATCAGGAAATGTGCAGCACCTGAAACCAAGGACATGAATCATCAGATTAAAAATAAGGGCAGAAATGTATTGGTTTTAACTTGGAAGTCTTTTGAAGTAAATATTTCTGCAGGTGAGGGTATTAATCACTCTGAAGATTTTAAGACCCTAACTAACACAGCAATGTGACCTTGTGGCCAGGAGGGCCAATGGATCCTGGGGTGCATAAATCTGGACAGCACGTTGAGGGAGGTTCTCCATTCCCTCTACTTTGCCCTAGTGAGACCACATCTGGAGTATGGTGTCCAGTTCTAGTCTCCACAGTTTGAGACAGGGAGATACTAGAGAGATTCCAACAGAAGGCTAAGAGGATTATTAAGGGACTAGAATTTCACTGTTATGAGGACAGGCTGAGAGTCGTGGGCTGTTTAGTCTGGAGAAGACTGAGAGAAGGGACCAGTCTCTTTACAGTGGTGCCCTGTGATAGGATGAAGTGCAGTGGTCACAAACTGAAACACAAGAAGTTCCATGTCAACATGAGTAAAACCTTCTTTCCTGCGAAGGTGACAGTGTCTGGGACAGGCTGCCCAGAGACATAGTGGAGTCTCCTTTCTGAAGGCTTTCAAAACCAACTGGATCTGTTCCTGTGTGGCCTGCCCTGAGTGATCCTGCTTTGGCAGTGGGGTGGGACTTGATAATCTCTAGAAGTCCCTTCCAACCTCTCTGATTGTATGTCCTCCCAGAGCCAATTTACTTTGTCACTCACCAAGTGACTTACATCTGGGATGTACACAAAATGAAGACTGACTTCTGTGTCAGATGTATTGGTGTCTTCAGGCTTTAGCAACTGACTCTTTTAACCTGACAGATATTTGGCTTCACTAGCATCTCTCAGGGCCAACATCTAGATATTGTTTGAGTAACTGCATAACATTGGAAACATTTCCAGCTGATGACCTACTTTGAATGTATGTCACTGCTGCTGTCTCTAAGTTGTTCCAGCAGTAAAAGCAAAGTGATTAATATTTCACAGATACTACATTCACAGAACCTACCAAAGAAATGTACTTAATTGGTGCATTGCTTATGAAAATACTACTTATTTCCATGAGGAAATATATTAGGTAACTCCATCTGGGTATATTGATCTGTAGCCAGATGAATATGAGCCACAGTGTGTCCAGGTGGCCAAGAAGGACAACAGCATCCTGGCTTGTATCAGAAATACCTTAGCCAGCAGGAGAAGGGAAGAGATTGTACCTCTATACTCATGGTAAGGACACATGTCAAATACTATGTTCAGTTTTGGGCCTGTCATTACAAGAAAGACATTGCAATGGAGCCTGTCCAAAGAAGTGCCACAAATCTAGAGAACAAGTGTTATGATGAACAGCTGAGGTTGTTTAGCCCAAAGAAAAGGAGGCTCAGGGGAGACCTTGCTTTCTACAGTAAACTGAAAGGATCTTGTAGTGAGGTAGGATTTGGTTTCTTCTCCCAAGTAACAAGCAATAGGAGGGGGTGTTTAGATTGGACACAAGGAAAAATTATTCACAGAAAGGGGTTTCAAACACTGGAACAGGCTGCCCAGGGCAGTGGTGGTGTCACTGTTCCTGGAGGTATTTAAAAGATGTGTAGATGTGGTGCTTAGGGACACAGTTTAGTGGTGACTTGGTAGTGCTTGGATCAAGGTTTGGACTTAATCACCTTAAAGGTCTCTTCCAATCAAACTGATTCTATGTTTCTATGATTCTATGATCTGTGGGTGCTAACTCAACCTCAGTTCCCTTTAAAATCAGTAGAGAAGTACTTCTAGGGTGCAATTCATCTAGCCTGTTTTAGGTGACCTGGATTAAGTGAATTGCATCTTTGAAGGTGACACATTGTCTTCAAAGAGAATCCAGACCACTAGATCAGATATGCTAACTACAGGGCATGTGCCTACATTTCACTCTTAAGCAACAATATCTGAAGGGTCCAACTTGTATGCCCTCATTTGTTAGATCTTTTTTGTTAGACTTACCTACTCCTGCACTGTTGAAAATGCTTGGAAGAACAAGCATGATGTGGTTGGGCCAATACTTCTTATATATGGCCATTTCATATTCCTTGACAACTAAAACATGCAAATGACTGGCTCCATCCATTGCGTGATATAAATTGAAAAGTCCATGTTCATGACGACCAGTGGTTGGTGTGAAAGTGGGGCTTTTGATGTAATCTTCACTCTGTAAATAAAAGTAAGAGTGAATTTCTGTGTTAAGCTGGAGGATTTTTAAAGAAAAGGCCCCAGATCCTTAAGGGCAATAAGTCAGATTCACTGATGCTGAACAGACTGCTACATTTTAAATCAGCTTAATAGGAAAATAAGCAACTTCTTAAAGAGCTGGGAAATCATGTCACTTATTCAACTGATGAGAGTATGGTGGGCTGGATGGGGAATGCTAACCTTTGATCTAACATGTCCAACAGTCTTGAGGCTAGATCTGGAAAAGGAATTAGGTCTATATGATATAAGATAGTAAGAAACACTCCAAAACTCAGTACAGCTTTCTGACTGGTTATCACCCACTCCTAAATGCATTGAAACTCACTAGGTGCTTCCAATGGCCATGACTGGTTCTTCAAAAGCCTTACTTTTAGATGAAAGCAACTGAGCATTTGTGCAGAGTAAGACAGCATCTGCAGGAAAGAAGGGTTTCCTCTCACCAACTGTATGAGAAACAAGGCTCTCTGAGGCTCATTACTGAAACCATTCTCCCTTAACACTTTAAACCCATAACCAAAGACCCTTTTCCCCAGATAAGGGTGTTTATACTAAAGGATCAACCTTGACAATGAAGAGAAGAAAAAGCTCATTGCTGGCTTGACAGTTTTGCTTCATGTCTCCCTTTCTGGGAAAAAATACAAGTTTAGTATCAGGGCATCTTCATCATGTCTTGACAGTAGGACCAGAAGTGTAAAGAAACCTAACTCAATGAATTTTGTAACTGATGATGTCTCCCATATATCACCATAAATATAATTATCTATCTACCTTATCTGTGACTAGTGGTAGCCTCATGCTTTCCAGTTGTCTTCCTGGGTGGCTAAAGACAAAATGATGCTCCTTTGACTTTGGAATAATAAAATGCAGCTGGATCTCTTCTCCCAGCATAGAATAGGAAAATGCAAATGCATGTAGAGTGGACTCATAAAGCTAAAGATGGGAAAAAAATAGGATAATTCCAGTGATTAGAGTCAAACTACAAGGTCTCAGTGAAGTTAATACACATTTATAACATTACCAAACAGACTACAGTCAATTACTGTATTGTATTAGATATTACCTTATGATTCACTAGGTATTAAACAATGTCCCCTAGGCTAGAGCATACACTAAAAAAAAATTTAAAAAAAAAAAAATCACTTTTTTCACTTTGAAACCAGTGTTTCAGCTTTGTCTTGTAGATAGTTTTAAAAACTTACTGGCTATGCATGGCTTTTAGAAATACTGATACATAAAAAACAGTATTCACATTGCTAATACTTTCCTCCACACATGATAAAAATTGAGAAATTGAAGAGTTAGTCTCAGTAGTATTTTTCAATTACTCAGGTGAAAGTGTAAGCAAATCCCAGTGTGAAAAGTAGTTTTAACTGTAGTTAAGTATGAATGTAGAATAAAGATTACAGCATTGAATAAGGAAGTGTAAATGAGGCAAGGATCAGTTCTCTGTTGCCCCAAACCTGCAGTCTGGGCAAGGCAGACAAACCTCCAAAAAATAACAAAATCTGTAAATAATCTGTTTTTAATGCATAGGTACAATATCTATGCCAATTCAAATACAGCAAATACACCAAAAAAACCCCCAAAACTGGTTTGGGGTTGTGTCTGCTTCACTTTCTCATCTGCAGAGCAATAGCTGGAAATCCTTACCTGATACCTGGGGTTGAAACCCATATACTGATGACACTGTTCACAGTGATGGTAGGTGTTATATGCTGCATACTTGGACAATCTCATCCTAGTTGTTTGACGGCGTGAAAACATATCCTCCTGTCTCCTGCTCACTGATCTGGCTATTAAAAAATGAAGCAACTTAAACACAGCTCATATTCAAGACCAAAATATATTTCCTTATGGCAAACTGTTCAGGTCACTGCAATTAGCTACTAGAAACAATGGCATGATAAAACACATGCAAAAGAAAATATTCATTCTGAGCATAGCAATTTCTTTGAATTGTTATGTACAAGAAAGGGGATGACAAAGAAGTACTGGCAAATTCATGATTATGACAGTTCTGTGCAGATAGCACATAAGGCTGAGGTTTAAAAGCAAAGCCAGACTATTAAAATAATTATTGTTCATAGAATGGTTTGAGTTGGAAGGGACCTTTAAAGGTCATCTAGTCCAACCACCATGCAGTGAGTAGGGACATCTTCAACTAGAGTAGGTTAAGAGTCTCATCCAGCTTGACCTTGAATGTTTCCAGGAATGAGGCATCTACCACCTCTCTGGGAAACTAGCTGCTGTTGTTATTACTGGTTGAATGCTTGCAAAAGCAATGAACAGTAAAAAAAGAATCTTATGACAGATATTTGCTGTCCCATAATGAACATGAGAGTAGATTATGTGAAATGAACTTAGCAACTTTATAGTGATGTTCTTGAGATCTTCTCTGTGGATGACTGAAGGAAGATGAGATGTAATTTCTGATCAAAAGGACTTCTGCTAAGTCACCTCGCAAAATCCTTCACTCAGATTTTCAGAATCAGATCAGGTTGTTCAAGGTTTTTCCTTGTCCTGTCAAGTTTTGAAAATCACTAAGAGTGGAGTTTCCACAGTCTAACCTTCAAATTCTAACCTTCACTGTTTATAGTCTGAACCTTTGAACAAATCAGGCTTGCATCTTCATATTTCGGGTCATGGATAATGTAGTCAAAAGGCATTTTCTTAAATGTCTCCAAATCTGGCCATATATCTCCAGGCTGATGGTAGTATTGATTAGATTCTTCTTTTACGTCTATGATATAATTGAAAAATAAGAATACATGTAATTATAATTTTTAAAGTTCTTTTTATTTATATATAATTATATTTATTTTCATTTTTTCTTTCATTATTTTGAGGAAGTAATATATTATATATAAGTATATATCATCATAGAATCATAAAATGTCAGGGACTGGAAGGGGCCTCGAAAGATCTAGTCCAACACTCCTGCCAGAGCAGGATCACCTAGACCAGATCACCCAGGAACAGATCCAGGCAGGTTTTGAATGTCTCCAGAAGGGAAGACTCCACAACCTCCCTGGGCAGCCTGTTCCACTGTTCCATCACCCTCACTGTGAAAAAATTCCTCCTCATTCAATCACTGTGAAAACTTTCTATGCCTCAGCTGCCACCCATTGTCCCTTGTCCTGTCAATGGGCATCACTGTCTGGCTCCATCCTCCTGGCACTCACCCTTAACATATTTATAAACATTAATGAGGTCCCCCCTCAGTCTCCTCTTCTCCAGGCTAAAGAGCCCCAGCTCTCTCAGCCTCTCCTCAGCAGGGAGATCTCCACTTCATCATCCTAGTGGCCCTGTGCTGGACTCTCTCAAGCAATTCTATGTCCCTCTTGAACTGGGGAGCCCAGAACTGGACACAATGCTCCAGATGCAGCCTCACCAGGGTAGAGTATATATTATATATAAAGCATCAAGAAGTTGAAAAAAATGTACATTATACCTCAAGGCAGTTCTGGCTTTTAAATCTTTGTTATCAGTTTAAGACCTCTATAACCTTATCAGAGCAATTGGTGGGAAAACTATGAAAATAATGTCAAGGGTCTGGTAAGGCTGGTCTACCTGCATCCAGGCATTTGGAGTCTTTCTACTGACTACCACATTTGTGAACAGAGTTGAACAAAGGTATGCTATTCTCATTGAGGAAAACAAGCCCTTTTAAAGCTTCAGAAATTGCAACATAACTACAGTGCACAGTTAAAGTAAAATACCCTTTCTACTAGTGGTACTAGAGTAATGAAAGACAATTCACCCTAGGGTAGGAGAAAATTAGTAAATGGCATTGGTATATTGTGCAGTGAAGCCCTGCATTTTTCTGAAACAGGTTAACTGACATAAAAACCCAAAGGTACACAAGTCCTTACAAAATACTTGTCTGCTTTCATCAAGAGGATTCAATATCTGACAAGAGAAAAGTGGACAGTAGGAGCAGGAACTTCCTGCTCATGTAGTCTTTATGTACTTAAAAAAAGGCATTGCTCCTCATAGTATAAATTTGCCAGAACCTCACTGGTTCTTTTCATATACTTTACCACAAGAGTCCATTCAAATTCTAAACTCAAAAAAAATAGCCAGATATAATTTAATGGATATAGAAGCTGTTGACTACTTCCCAAGGAAAACAGAAGTATGTGGCTTTCTACTGAGAGGAAGACTAAATTCTAAATGATGAGTAAAAAGATAAAATATTCTTAAATATAAGTTGATGATCACATGAACATTTTCTTAAAATATTTCAATAATGCAAATAAATTGCAAAGGTGAACGGATTAGAATATATAGACAACTACTTTTCAATTTAACATAACTGTTTTTTACAGTCTCCAGAAGTAAATATTTTTATATCAAGAACTTACTGATGTTGATTTCTTCCTCATCATAAACATCCACTTCTGTCAGTCTAATTAACATTCGGGACAAAATACTGAGGAACTGCAGATAGGCACCTGTTTTCCCTATCTGTAAATATATAAATCAGGAAAAGCATAAGTAAACTTTCATTTTTCAACATGTTATTTTTCCACATATATGGAAATTGCAGGTGCACTGAAACCAAATATTAACATTCAGCACTTGCATATCCCTGTATTTGCATTTCTTGTCATAAATGAAATGCTTAAATGCTCAACAGTTTTGTGCTGTCTATGCAGAAACATAGTTTGGAAAATTAATTTTGTATCACAAACCCAATTCCAGACCCACAGACGAAAATTTTCTCCCCTGATATTAGAGTTTCCACAAAGGCAATGAACATTTCAAAATCCATACAAGCTTATAAAATGTTAAAAAAAAAACCCTTCTCAAACTACAAAATAACTAAATAATTACTGCAACCCTTTCATATTTGCAGAATTTCCTAGTACACTGACCAGTGTTGAAGTATGTGACTATCCAGAAGAACAAAGTAGCATCTATTTACAGAAGAACTTGTACAGGCCACTTCCTCTCCTGGAGAACATGGTATATAACAGTGTGGTATATAACAGTGTGTTGTTCTACTTCTTGTGATTAAAATATATTATTTCCTTTCCACTGTTTTAAAATTAGCTTTAAAAGTCTGTTTTAAAAATATCAGCTAATCTGGATATTAAGCTTGGCTTTAGGAATAGAAAGGGGTTAATGTGTATGCATATACAATTCTAGCAAAAATTGTCACACCTTTTGTTTTTCTTTCAGATGGAAATGAACAAACTCTCTTCCACGATATATTCATTTTTACGCTGAAGCTGAGTATGAAATTCAGTTTCTTGATCACATAATACCTCAATATTTGGCAAACATAGACAATTTAGATCAAAGGAATGGACAGTGAAAAGCTATTCATGAGAGTACTGTCTGGGATCCTTTATGAGTTACAGTAACATCTGCAGGAAGTCCCCATATGAAAAGCCCATTTATGCTCTTTTTACTCCACTGCACCATAAATTTGGGTGTACAATGGAATACAATAATTTAATAAACAGCAATATGCAGTTTCCTTTTGCAATGGATGGGTATAGCAGAGTGGATCATGTGGCAATTTAAATCAGTCATTATCTTTAGATTTGTCCTTTGGATTGTTGTTACAAAAACTGGAAACCTGGGTCTTTGTCTTAGTCTGGAGTTCCCCTTTTGACTTCTGAAGTTCACAGGACATAGAAATGCTGTCAGTACACATGGTGTCTCTTCCTATATTGTTGCTTCATACTTAGCAGAACATGAGAGGCACAATATTACCTTTAATGTGTAACATGTGCAATGAAGTAGGAGATACCTTGCTCAAAGTGCTAAACATTCTTAGACAATTTAGAAGTGAAGGAGCTTTTTAGCATTATACTAATTTCCATATATCTTTTCAAAGTAATTTAAAAACTCTTAGGTCAGCTACTCATCTTGTAAATATGGCTCTGATAATGTTGCACTGGACTTCTTGCATGTACTATTTACAACAGCTTCTATTTCTGTCTGCTGTGTGGAGGAAACAGAGAAAATAACTTAATTACAAACTCCCAAGTGTCTTCAGATTGATCATAAGAAAGTGGTTTTGTGAAGATCTTTGACCTTTATTTAAAATGTAAATGCATATTCAACTTCAACAAACTGAAATTACACACAAAATCTCTCTTGAGCAAACTATCTTTTAAAACATTTTAATGGAGAGAGACTGACAGAAAATGAATATTGCTGCAGCTTCTTTGTCTTTAAACTCAGGCTAACAGTAAAGAAAGGAGGATTACTTTACTAGAAGGCATTAGGAAATAAAGAATAATCAATGTACTCTTCACAAAAAAACCAACCCTTCAAGATGAAAAATAATAGTTCATTTTTTTATGACAGTATGATAAAATTAAGCAAAATAAATAAATTATGATACCTTGTTCATATTACACACCTGTGGTGGCCCACTCAGCAGCAGCCTCCTTGGGTGGAAGGTGTCCATTCTGCCCTCAGTTCTGTTGTTGTAGTCCATATGGATTGGCTTGGGAACTGTCCACTGGCGGTAGTATAGAGACTGCTCGGTGCAAGTCATCATCTTACTCATGAGAGGACGAAAAGAACTTGCCCACATAACAGAATGATAAGGCAAGAGGGAAGATGATTTGGGAAGCCCACTACTGTCTGTAGAAGTAATAATGTCATAAACCAGCTTGGGCAGGAAAACTATGGGAGGCTGTTTAGATATTTTGGTCATGGAGCATGGAGAGGTTTGTAGGATGAAAGAGTTATGAGTAGGTGCAGAGGAGGAAGAAGAGGAGGAAAAAGGTGAGGAAGATGATGAGGTGACAGAAATTTGGGCACTTTTTACATTTTGTTTCATATCCAGCTGTTCAGTTACCAGTGGCAAGTGTTTGCTGACTGTTGTTTGTGCCCCTTTGTCTACTTTCTGCTTCTGTCTTTCATAATTATTTGTAGTTTCTTCAGCGCTGTTGCTTAGGGCTTGGTGGGGGGATTTTGATGCATCCCCTGCTGCTATTGAAGGAGGAGATGACTCACCACAGAATGCTGTAACTAAAATAAAATTCACACTTCAGGAACACAGAAAATAAATACATAATTTATTTTATTTATTTTTACCACAGGCAAATCAAGTCCACAAAGTCACAGGCAGGCCACATGCACACTGTGGAACTGATGAGCAAACCAACTTTAAAGAATTAAAAAACAGTTGAAAATTACAGTGTTAATGAAGCTTATCCAAATGTTTTCAAACTTTTTTTTTTCCATTTTGTAAATATGACTGTGCCTGTAGAAAAAAAATAATGGGCCAGATATACACCTTCCCATGTTGAAAAACAACATTAGATCAAAAAGTGTTTACTATCACTGACAAAACCCAACATTTTAAAAAGCTGCATGGGATTGTGACTTCTAGGAAGTTATGGTACAATTTTAATTCCTCAGTTTTATTCAACCATCCTCAATATTATCTGGGGGGGGAAAAAAAGCATACAAAGAAATTTATCAGACGAAGAGCTGTAGTAATTCTTTACATGGCCTCATGATTTCTACATCTGTTTGCAGGTTAAAAAGGAACCCAAGGTTTTTTAAATTGTCCATCTTCAAAAGTGTTCTCAAACAGTGCAAAACTGAGTGAACATTTCAGAGCAAAACCAAAAAGGTACAAATACCAATGAGAATGAGCAAGCCTTTTCTCCTACAGATTTTCAGAAGAATTTTCAAAAACGTGAAGCACATTCTCTTTTTCATAAATTGCCACAGCTTCAGTGAACACATTTATACATCACAGTACTAAATTAGGTTTCATACAGTGGCACATATGAAAGTGCCTGGCTTAGAAACCCCACCCTATTATTGTTTTTCAAGCAAGAAAATATTTCTTGTATTTCAGAAGTGTGATCCTTACTTCTTAAAAATTTTCTTTAGCAATCCCATTAAAATTGGACTTACAAAATCTTAGTGATTTATACCTTTTATTATTTATCTAATAAGATTAATAAAAGGTTTCTTCTATGTTCTAAACGTAAATAGAGATTATCTTAAGGTCTTACTGGAAGCTTTTGAAGAGAGAGATGAAGATGCAGAGTCATGGGAACGAGATCTTTCTCTTTTCATAGGACTTCTCTTCTCTGAAGTGGAACCTGTTTCATGAATGGTATTAAAGAAAACAAAAACAACATACAATTTAAGCAAGCCTGTAAGAAGGCACATATACATTGGCAAAGTAGGGAAAAGTAGACAAGCATTTATGTGGGTTTTGTCCTCAGCCTGGCACTACTTTTGGTACAGGCAGTATCTGTTCCTACCACCCAATATTGGATCAGTCCTAACTATGCTGAGCTGCAATAGCTTCACAAAACCAATGATTCAGCCAGGAGCTGGGACTTTCCAGGCATCTCAACCATATTTTTCTCTTCTACCCATGTCTACCCTACTTTCCTCACTACTCCAGTGTCAGGAAAACCAATAAGTAACTAGCTCTATTTTGTCATCATGTTATGAAATTACCTCTTACCCCTTACGTTACAGCTTTATGGTCAGACCATATCTCAGATTTTGGTGATGAAAATCCATATTTGGACAGACACAAATGATATTTACCTGAGATTCCTAGCTTAGGTTATAACCTAAAATGCAGTAAACAGAGACATAAGCACTGCCAGCAGAAAACTTGGACTGTAAATCTGACTCAGGTATTCTGAATTGGAGTCTGAAGGAGCATACCATAATGGATTAGGAAAGCAGCCTTACAATTTAGATGCCTAACAACTTAGGTGCCTATTTGACTCAGATCCCATACAGTCTTGGTGTACTTCAACTAAATATACAGAAGAACTCATCATGTGTAAAATGGCCCTATATTGTTGACAGTCAGAGTATGACCTTGGGTATTTAAATTCTCTATGAAAAGTACATATCTGATTAAAGTAAATATTTTTGTTCTGCTTGTTCTTCTATCCTTACTATGAATGAGTAGGAACTTGGTAGGTCAACAGTAACCAGCTCTCTTTGTCCTCATATGATAGAAAATTAAAGAAAGCAGATTGATATTTAAATAAACTAAAGGGTTATAAAACCCCTTGTTTTCCAGATACAATGCACAGTAGACAGTAAATAAAAATTTAAATCATTTAATGATAACTGATAATGCCCATCAGCTATCACTCAAAAAAACCCTCAACAGTTTCTGGGTAAATTATTGATGTTTATTTACATATTTATTTGTTTTTATTTGCACTCTTAAAAATTATAATCTCACCAACTCTATGCTGTCAGTTTGAATTCATGAACATTTCCAAGGAGTACTCAGAAGTTACTACGTTCAGATATTTTTTCTAGTGCTACCTTACAAACTAGAGACAATTCAGCTGTACTATATACAGTTTCCTCGGGAGAAATCTTCATCATTGGCAGTATTTAAGAAGAGGGAGTTTAGTTGGAGTTGCCCCAGCTGTGAAAAAGACCTTGACTGGGTCGCTGCTTCCCAGATGGCAAAGCTCACATTCCTCCACCGTAAGGAAGAGCAGCTCAGCACAGCACTCAGCACAGCACACCCAAGAGTAAGCACCTCTGGATGTGCCCACTCAAAGCTTCCCTTTGTGCCCACCAGAACATGCAGGGCAAAGGAGGAATGGAGGGAGGGGAAAGAAGGGATCCAAAAAGCAGAGGGAGAGAACAAATGAAGCAAAAGAGCTGCAAGAGATTAAAATGATGCAGCAGGCAGCTAAGGAGGCAGGGAAGGTGAGAAAACTCAGATTCAACAGGATGAAGCCAAATTGAGGAGAAGAGTAAGGCTCACTCGTTGAGTGGGTATCCATACAATCCTATTCTTTCTAATACAACACAATCATTTTACTTTTATTGTTATTATTATTATTGCTAATAATAATACCTTCTGTTGCTATTTCTTCATCCTCATTATCAGTGCTGCTTAGTTTCTCTGGGTCACTTTCTAACACATCATTCACAACTGCTTTCTCTGTGTGAATTTCTGAGTTCACAAAGTATGCTGCCAAACCAAGTTCTTGCTCCAAGGTTGTCCTTACCAAAGAAGATGAATTTATTAAACGCAGGTCGCAGTATCTCAGTGATCTGGAGGAAAACAAGAGGAGCTAGTATGAAAGCTCACTATAATCTACTCCTTTTTTTTTTTTTTTACAAACACAGCCAAAGGGAAATATTTTTTTATTATCTACTTAAACTACAGATGAGATAGAACACAATATACCCTTGTGCTTAACAAGTTTACCATTGTAGTGCATTCAATTTTCTTTTTCTTAATACAGTTATGTAGCTTAATCTCATGCATGGAATATTAGCACCAGCATAAGAAGAATTTGGGTTCTGAGCCTAACACAAGAATGGGATTCAGTTGAACATTCAAAAGCATTTAGTGCCCCAGGGCATCTTCTCTGGCTTTCAGCTGCCATCCCAGAAATTGGACTCCCCACACATCCTGTAGCACATAAACTAGCATCATTCAGAAGTCTCAGCTACATTAAAGTACCTATACTTTTTATTTTTATGTATCCTTATTCTCTGTTCTAAACTGTGACAATTCCCATAATATTTTCTGAGCTATTTGTATGTTGCTATAAACAGGTTATCATTAATAAAATGGGTTTTGTATTTGTGATATAAAACCTGTCAGAGAATGGAAAACAAACATACTGACACTGAAATCTGTTTTCTTCTTGCATAAGTAATAACAGTTAATCTTTAGACATTTGGCAAGCAATGGATAAAAAACTGCCAGTGGATCCTACCGTGGCAAAGACTCTCCTTGTGGATCCATACCACTAAATATCAATATGCAAGGCAAGCCTTCCAATTCCAAATACGTCTGTGGTCTCCAATCTACATCTTCAATTTTCTGCCAGAGCTGTATAAAGTAAGAAACAGTGTTGGATGTACCTACATGGCACAAATACAGAAATATACGCTTTTATAATCTATTATATGAATTAATTTATACAGTAGATAGATGTTGCACCAAGGGAAGCCACAGACTAAATCCCATTTCAACATAGGTAGATTGTGCAATTCTTAGAGCACTACAGGCAGAGGTCTGAAGCCTCCCATCTTCCCAGCTGCATAGAACTGAGGCCAGGGCATAAATGAGTAAAGTGGATGTGGTACAATGGACAGGAGATCTGGGGGAGAGAAGAGTACAGAAGGTTGTTTCATGTGGCAGATAATGTATGGATCCCACCCCCTGAAGTCTCTCATGTTCCTCCCCCAAAACTACCAGTTTTCCTGATAACTCCATGAGAAGTTTGATAGCTGGATCTATTGTTTGACTGTTTAGCATCAGGCTCTACTGCTTTACTCATGGGAGTCAGTCCTTTTTGCTGTAAGACTCTTCTACAGATAAGGAGTACACAATAGGACCAAGAACACCAAACTCAGAGTCTCCCATTTATACGTGTACCACTATTACACGTCAGAGAAGATAACCAGGATGTGATTTTTCAGAATACCTTATGCCTAATTTATAGCAGAATGAGATCAGCATTAGGCCCCATGACTTCATCTGACATATACTGAATCATTAAGTGACTTATCTGACATGTATTGAATCAGACAACAGCAGAGAGTGTACCATACATATTACACCATCCAATAATGTAAATGAAAAGCAAGGAAGTATCAGAGGCTTTTGTTAAACAGATAAGTAATGACTCTGGACTTAAAGGATAGAAATTAATCCATAAGGCAACACCTACTCCAGAAAGCATAACATCCTGAGCTGTGAATACCAGGGTGCTTTAGGGTCCCTAGCATCACTGATTTGTTGCCTTCATGACACCTGCTGGTGACAAGAATAATGCAACTCAACACGTCACTGGCTAATTTTTTTTTTTCTCCATGATGATTTAGTGCAAAAATTCTGCTAAAATTGTGGCAGTTTTATTTGGCTTTTTTTTTCTTATTGCTCATGATTCTTGTATATAAAAGCAGTTCAAATGCAGAAGGGTTGCTGCTGAAAGTCAAATTCTGGCCATTCCCATGTGTATTAACCTGAGGTAGAACAGTAAAGGTGTCACAGACTGTATGTCTAAACCATAAAAGTCATGCTTCTTACTGTAGTTTCCATTTTTACTAGTAAGATCTGCACTTCAGCTCATGACTGTTAACTCTCACCAGTAAAGTTTCCCCACCTACTCATCTAATGAAGCTTCTCAGTATATGTCACTCTACAAGTTACCTTTAGTTGCTCCACAAAGTGCTTCCCTATTGTGATTCCAGAATTAGGATTTCCCAAGATTATTTCAAAGTTATCTTCAAGGGCTAGTCTTTCTCTTACATTATACAGACGTTCATATGCTACTGCAGCCAGTGGAGTACATGGAATTCTCAACACTACCATGAGGCCATGACCACTAGGACATTGTCTTGAAGAATTGATTAGATTTTGAGTGATTTCCAGAGTTTCAACCGAGGTGTAATTCTTCATCTGAGAAAGACCACACACTGCCATCATAGCTGCAGAGTAGTGCTGTATGAGGACAAAAGTCCTTATGACTGCACTGTGCAATCTGGGAAACCTGAAAGAAATGGTGAATTAAACAGTAAAATATCAAAGGCTAAAGTGAAAAAGCTAATTTTTATAAAATATAGTAAACTCAAGATTTTCTCCTGTAAAGAACCCTTCATACCTACTATACAACAGAAACTCACCAAACTTCAGTTGGATAAACTTTGCAAGGCATCATTTCACAATCTGAACTGAAATTATTTTCCCACTTTTTAGCAAAGATTTACTAAGCAAGCAATCCAGAAAGGTTACATCACTTTAACTTACCAAGACTAAAATGCTGTCACAAAAATGATGACAGAATATTCACTAAGTAATATAATCAATTTAAACTATATTATCTTACCAATGAGAATTGTCTTCTTCATTATGTGTTATTCTTAAGGGGGGGGAGGAGTGGTGGGCTGTTTCTCTTGCTTTCTTACTGAAGCTCTGAACCAGTGTTTCTTGTTTCCAAGAGGACTGAATACATAGGCAGCATTCAATGAGCACTTCAAGTTCCCAAGCCCAGATACACCCTGTCCCAACCCCCAGTCTATAGAAGGGAAAAGCATGGATATGCAGTAGCCTCCTGTGTTCTGGTTTTCACAAAAATTAAACCCAGGTTTAATATGTTCCATCCAGGAACATATCTGGTTAGTTCAGAAAAGTGCCTGCTGTGTGTGATCCTAGCTCCAAAGCACCCTGTAGCAAACCTCAGTTGTTAAGTGTAGATGTGATCAGTCTCCCTGTTAGCAATACAAATTCACAAGATTTTTCTTGTCCCGTCTCATTCTTACTAGCAAATGTGATGCCTATGTACAAGAAGGGTCAGAAGAAGGATATGGGGAACTACAGGCCTGTCAACCTGACCTAAGTGCCAGGGAAGTCTAAGGAGCATATCATCTTGAGTGCCATCACACAGCATGTACAGGACAACCACGTGATCAGCAGAGTCAGTATGTGTTTATGAAAGACAGGTTCTGCTTGACTAACCTGATTGTTTTTATTACAAGGTGACCCACTTAGTAGATGAGGGAAAGGCTGTGAATGTTGTTCACCTTGACTTTAGTAAAGCCTTTGATACTGTCTCTCACAGTATTCTGGAGAAACAGGCTGCTCATGGCTTGAATGGGCATACTCTTTGCTGCTTAAAAAATTGGCTAGCTGGCCCAGCCCAGGGTGGTGGTGGTGAATGCAGTTAAACCCCATTGGTGGCTGGTCAGAAATGGTATTCCTCAGGGCTTAATACTGGGGCCACTCCTGTCTAATATCTTTATCAATGATCTGGATGAGGGAATCAAGTAACTGACAGAATCACAGAATCACAAGGAATTGAAAGTTAGGAATTGAAGTTAGGAATTGAAAGAGACCTAGATCACCTAGTCCAACCCCCCTGCCAGAGAAGGATCACCTAGACTAAGTCACCCAGGAACTCAGTAAGTTTGCAGAGGACATCAAGTCAGGTGGGTGTGTTGATCTATTTGAAGGTAGGGAGGCTCTAAAGAGGGATCTGGACAGTCTGGAATGATGGACAGAGACCAATGGTATGAGATTCAACAAGGACAAGCGCCAGGTCCTGCACTTCAGTCACAACAACCCCAAACAACGTACAAGTGTGGGGAAGAGTGGCTGGAAAGCTGCCTGGCAGAAAAGGGCCTGGGGGTGCTGGTCAACAGCTGGGTGAACATGAGCCAGCCGTGTGCCCAGGTGGCCAAGAAGGCCAACAGTATCCTGGCCTGTATCAGGAATAGTGTTGCCAGCAGGATTAAGAAAGAATCTGTGCCTCTGTACTGGTGAGACAATACTTTGAGTACTGGGTTTAATTTTCAGCTATTCACTACAAGAAAGACATTGAGATGCTGGAATGTGTAAAAAGAAGGGCAATAAAGCTGGTGAAGGGTCTAGAGAACAAGCCTTATGAGGAGCTTGGGAAGGAACGCAGGTTGTTTCATCCAGAGAAAAAGAGGCTGAGGGGAGACCTCTTTTCTCTCTACAACTACCTGAAAGGAGGTTATAGCAAGGTGAGGGTCTCTCCCTTCTCCTGAGTAATAAGCAATAAGATGAGAGGAAACATCCTCAAGCTGTGCAAGGGGAGTTTTAGGCCGGACATTAGGAAAAAATTATTCACGGAAAGGGCTGTCAGACACTGGAACAGGCTGCCCAGAGCAGTGGTGGGGTCACTGTCCCTAGAGGTATTTAAAAGACTTGTAGTTGTGGTGCAGACAGGGTTTCATGGTAGACTTGGCAGTGCTAAGTTAATGTTTGGACTCAGTGATTTAAAGGTCTTTTCCAACCTAAACATTTCTCTAATTCTGTGATTCTTACATATCCCAAAGAGTTTGTTCACACCCACATACACACACATAATGTGTCACTACTCTTTTGCAGTGATACTAGACTTTCTCCATAGATCAAGGAAAACTGATGATGTATTTTCAAGCTGTGATGATCTGCATCACAACCACAAACGACAGAGATACATCAACTTCTTTTTGTGGTCCAGGTGCAGTATACACAAGTCCTACCTACCAAAATCAAGCAGTGTCAGCAAGTGATAACATTAGAGAGAAATAATAACATATTTGAAATTACATGATGATGCAGTGTTAGATTATTATAATATATAAGTAGATAGTGGCCCCAACAAGAACACTCTCTAAATTGGCCTAAACAATGTGCATGTTCACAGAATGAGGCAGCCTGGACTAATCACACTGCAGGCCAAACACATACAGGAAAAATGGAAAGAGAAAATAAGAATGAGTGAAATACTCTTGAATATACAGCTGATCTGTGTGATATCAAGAAAATCAATCAATCAATCAATCAATCAATCAATCAGTCAGTCCAGGATTCTAGCTAGTAACTCAAGTCACTAGACTGTACCTCCTGAATTTCCTGTGCTAAAGAAAGGAGGGTACCATACCTCTTCCCCAAAGCCATGACCATGGCTTCAAAAGAGCTGTCATATCGAAGCAGAGGAATGCTATGTCCAGAGAGGGTGGACTCAATGAATTCTGACAGTCCAAAGTATTTCTTGTTTTCGTGGTATAAATCTACACCCTAAAGCAATAAAAATATAAAGGTGAAGCCTATCAATTATTTATTTACAATCCAGTAACCACTGGTGTCTGATACATTTGCAATCATATTCTCTGATAAACTTATATCTACTCAGACATACTGAAACAGGAAAGAAGCAAATTTTTTTTGAGAGAAAATTTTAACCTGATTTTTTCTTGTTTCTTTCTGTCTCTCCTTTGCCACATATACATATACAGACAGAACAGCTATATATGTAATAAGTATATACACATATTAAGAAAATCCATGCATATACATATATTTATGCAGCAATGCACAAAAACCAGGTATTTCAAATGGCTTCCATTTACATAGCTGAAAGTTTTTTAGCAGAGCTGCTACAGTTTATAGAAGATATAAAAGGAATAAAGAAAAAAATAAAGAAATGATAGGATAAACAAAGGGAAATAAAACTTGCCACAGACTGAACAAGAAAAAGATACCATGAAAACTTCATTCTTGATTACAAAAATCATGCGTCCTCCACAGTTTTGTCAAGTATGTAAATGTAAAATAACAGATTAAAAGCTCACAAAAGCACTTTGAAGCATTCATCTTACATTGCTGTATGAAGAAGGCCAGTGGATCTCATTGTAAGGGCTGATGTGAGTATGCTGGGTCTGCAGCGCATAGGGGAAGGAAGTCACATGGAGGGTCACAATATTTGGTGCCTCTTTCACCTCCCTGCAGTTCAACAGTCTATCAACAAGCCCTGTAGGCAGTTCTGTTTGAGGATAAAGGCTATGCATAGCACTGCAAAAAAGAAACCCAAAGCTCTCCAAAGTGATCAGCACAACGGAATATTTGTGTCAGTGGAATGGCTTTAACCTGGCTGTGAAATCTAAGTTAAACACATACAAGGAATTTATGACTCCATACCTTGTTTTTGTTTCATAGAAGGATGGGAAAAGAAATGCAAATTATTTCACTGCAGCTGAAAGTTTCTGTAACCCTGATAAACTCCCTAAATCAGATTTCCAGTCCTTTACATGTACCGTAATATGAAAGAGAAAAGATGAAAGATAGCTGATGTTTGGCAGTTACCAATAGACAAATATCCCTGTAGTACCTTTGGCCAGATTGTTAGTGCCATCCTTAAGAAAATATAATTCTTACCTATAAAAGTCAAGATAGAAAATGACAGAAAGTCAATATAACAGAAAAACAGAGGTAAAGTGCCTGTCATAGAGATATTATGAAAAGGAAGAATAGTTATTTTTAGGGCAAATGCCAGTATCATGGAACACCTACAGTCAGCTCCTTTTTCTGTTGTAAAACTTCAGTCCAAATTAATGCTATTTCATTTTTGGCATTTACCTGAAGTGACCTAGTCACTTCAAGCTTCTTCTGTTACCAGCAGAAAGAGATAAATAATTCCAGAAATTGTTTGGGTCCACACATGATCTAAGTCATACCTCAGAGATGCCTGTGTCTCTATTGTGGCTATGTGGGCACTCCCAGGCCATCACACTCCTGGCTTAGGCACCTCATTTCACTGAGTTTAGTTAGGTGGCATGCATCCTCCATTTCTAACTTACATATCTTCATTAGATAAAAAGAAAAAATAACAGAGTTGAGCAGCAATATAGGCTCTTCCCTACTACTCAAGGATGTTGTGTGAATAAATATCTTGAAAGCTGTGAAAGGTCATGTAAGTTCCTAAATTATAGAGGAGCTGAACAGGACACACTCATATGTAAAAATAAAGGTTTGGTAAAAATAATAATTCTTAGCCAGTGTCAAAGGCAAGCCCTCACCCTTTCATTCATAAGAACATTCCATAGTTTTTGGTTTCAGAAACACTACCATGCTCCAAAAGTTGGAAATCATTGGTGTTTCTGGAATTCACTATGCTCGCCAAGCTACCCAGTGCCTCTAGAGCCAGAAAGCAAAAGTAGTCTAACTTCTCATCAGGCAGATTGTTGGGAAGCCAAGGCCACAGGGCTCTGTCAGGGAAGCAATGAGTTATGCAAGTCAGATGCTGGAGAACTTGGTAAACAACAGACAGAAGCCTCCATGCTTTCCTGAGAAATCTACCTGACTCTGTATCCACAGAATCTTTCAATTCTTTGGACTGAAAAAAGATATTGTACTGAAAAATTGCCAATCAGTTAAAAAAAAAGAAGCATCAGTGTTGGCTCACTAGTTGTCTACTCACTATGGAGGGTTTAATATCCCAGAGGACAGTGACAGGATAATGAGCTCTGTGTACTTTCACAGGAAGCTTTCCTTTGAACAAGTGACAACCAGCCAAAAAAACAATAGATATGTCTGAAAGAAGATAAGAATGGTGAGCAAGAAAAGCTGAAATGTTCCACTGAGGCATAATATAATAAGCAGGATAAGAATAAATCATGAAGGACCTTAAAAGAAAGCACGTTTATTCATTGCATGGGAAGACAGAGTTAGCAGAAAGATGCAAACAAAGCTGAAGGAAGGGATAAATCAGAAAGCCGAACTTGAGAACTACTGAAAGCCATAATAATTTCTCTAAAAACATTTTTCTTACCTCATTAGATCCCAGTGTGCATGATCATGGATTAGGACAAACAATGTATGTGGATTCTGCATAGAATTTTGTAAAAAGACTTTGAATTTAAGCTGGGCCTCTGCATCTAGTTTCATAACATACTGTTCCACCCTCTGTTTGGTAAGATGTTCCTTTTCTAATCCAAGTTCTAGTAAGATACCTAAAGAAATGGAACAAATGTCAGCCTTTCCATATACAAAATCATTTGACAGTGACCTGTAAATCTAAAATAAAGCTAACTAATGAGCACCTGAGTGCCAGAGATGAAACAAAGTCTGCTGATATGTCACTTCAGAGGGTGGAACACAAATCAGGAAATCAATTTTTTCAAAGGAACCCAAATCAAGATTTTGAGTGCTAGAGTCAGCAATTGAACATATGTGAGACAGCAATTTCTGAGCCACTGCTAACTGGAATGGACGAATCTGATGTCGTTCAGTCTCATAACCTAGAAAAAGGAAAAATTCTGTTCAGATTTATGTCAAAAGTCTAATCCGATGCTAAATGTCAGAGTCTGACAGAGAATTACTGGTATACCATTCATGGTACTTTGCTTATGAACAGGAGTTCCAGATTATTAAAATCTATATTAAATATGCAAAGAAATCTCTCTGCAATTGGACATTTTGGTCCTGAAAGGCTCTTAATGTCTGAGAGGTGAAAGTTCACTTGTGCAATAGCATTCTGCTAGCACAAAAGTAAGAATATCTGAATATCCCAAGGCATGAGTTGCTATTTGTCTTGGGACTTTAGACTTCAT
>JAOEGS010020745.1:12430-27120 GCA_025447755.1 Corythornis vintsioides
GCTGAGGGTGCTCTCTACCCCCTCGTCCAGGTCATTGATGAAAATATTGAATAATACTGGACCCAGCACTGACCCTTATGAGGTGAGACTGAGAGAGCTGGGGCTCTTTAGCCTGGAGAAGAGGAGACTGAGGGGAGACCTCATCAATGTCTATCAATGTGTTAAGGGTGACTCTAGGGAGGATGAAGCCAGACTCTTCTCAATGTCATCTAATGACAGGACGAGAGGCAATGGGAGTAAGTTGGAGCTAAAGAGGTTTAGGGTAAACACAAGGAAAAACTTTTTCCCAGTGAGGGTGACAGAGCTCTGGAATGGGCTTCCCAGGGAGGTTGTGGTGTCTCCTTCTCTGGAGACAATCAAGACTCACCTCTGTGTGTTCCTGTGTGACTTGGTCTAGGTGATCCTTCTCTGGCAGAGGGGTTGGACTAGATGATCCCTTCCAACTATGTCACTTCCAACTCCTAACATTCTGTGATTCTGTGATTCTGTGGACTTGACCAGTCAGCTGCTCCCTAGGGGTGGGGTAACATCCCTCTGCTTATATTAGCCAAGCACTCATATAGTCAGTTACATGAAGTGCAGACTTATTGCATAAATCATATGCAGATTTTTAGAAGTAGAACCACTGTGTTCACATTCAGAATTTGTTAAAAAAAATGCTGTTGTTAAAAACTCCCCATTGCATGATAAAAAGCCTTCCCTGCTTCCATCAATTTCCTTGTTCCTGCCAAATAAACACATTCCAAGATAACAGCCTAAAAAAAAATCTATACAGGCAGCCAACACAACCCCCTTAGAATACCTATTTCCACAAAGAATCAGTTCATCAATAATGTGATTTACCACGTTTCTGGATGAAGCTGCTGTGATGGCTTCTTGAGACTGGACAGTATTTGAAAACCTGATCTCAGATGAATAAAGGAGCAAATCAATCTTACTGCAGAAGGAAGGAGTGATACCATGCTCCTGGTGATGTTGAAGGGCGGAGGGGTGGCACCTCTACACTCTGTCCCACAGCCACACCACAGGTGGAAATATAAATAGTTTTCATCATGCGCTTACTGCTCCAAAAACTAATTTGATTGTGACATTGTGCTTTGCCATGACAATATGACCCATCCAATGGTAATCCATAGAAAGGAAATGTCTTTGAGTTTTGAAAAAAACACAAGAAAATTAGAAAAATCTGTCTCCTTTCAGAAAGAGAATCAAACTCTCCAAAATAATTCCTGCATTTGTGACAACCTCAGAAGAATGAGCTGGGCTGCTAAATGAGATACAGCACTGCTGACCTTTGGAGCAACAGCCACAGAAATGACAGTGAAATCATCTATAAGCAGCAGGGAGGGCAGTCATTAAAAACTGGTAAGAAACCTGTTTTGAATCCTTATTCACTTTCTACATTCTCTTTATGCCCTTTATTATTTCTTATGTTCTCCATGCTGTAAAAAGCAAAAAACAAGCAGCACAGAATTTCTGTGTTGAAGCCAGACTTGTGGCCCACAGCAGAAGTCCATGCCTGAAAAACAATGACTAATAACACTTGTGAGACGTGTTGTGCCAACATGTGTGAGAGATGCCAATCAGTAGGACTCCAGCTGAGCTTCAGCTACAAATATAAGACCTGAAAAATTCTGGAGGAGGGCTGAAGACAATAACATCTTTTCACAGATATCAGTTTGGGCTGTTTTCATCTCCTAAGTAACTCTGCCCCCAAGCATGTGCCATGTGGATCACATAATTTGAACACAGGGTGTATGCTCAGTTGCTATGGAACTTCAACTAAAGTAATCTTTATAATAAAATATTTATTTTAAGAGCTATTAATTTTTAAGTGCATAGTGGGTGCAACAACCTGTGATTCATCAAAACCAGCCCATGCAGCTGCCTGTTGCCCTGGCTTTGCACATCCTTCCTTCACCACTGGCAGCATACCTATGTGTGAGGCTGTGAGATCACAGGGGCTGCAAATGGCTCTACATCATTTGTTTATACAATGCTGAGGCAAACTGTGGTTCAACAAGCAATAAAGCATTGAAACAGCTTTAGTGGGAGGCAGGAAAAGCATTTAGGAAACTTGGTCAGTACTGCAGAGGTTCTATTAAAAAAAGAACAAGCTCCACAAGGAGGAGGTGTTGAGAATCATCTGTGGCATTTGGCTTGAATTAAATTAGCTTTCAGTAACCTTTGAGCTGGTATGATCAGAAACAAAATTGTCATTCTTTATATCAGGGAAAAAAAGCCAGTCACATGTTGGCGCCACAGAACTTGGGTATAAAGAGACGAGAGCTGGAAGGGGTAGTTCATATGTCCATCTTCTGACAGAGCAGCAGTATTTTGAATGACTGGCTCCAAGTTGATGTGTTCAGAAGACATTCAGGTTTGCAACACATTAGGAAGCCCTTCAGAAACAGATGTGGTCTCTTGGGATACATCTCAACAGAAGAATCAATAGATATTGCAAGGGAAAGAAGTCAAACTATAAGACAGCTGGTGAATCACAAACATATGGTAAAGGACTGTACAAAAGCAGAGAAAATGTAAAGTTGAAGAAGAGATTTTTGAATAGGAGGCAGAAAGAACAGAGCAGAAGAGAGGTTAGGTAAATCTGTGACTGGGTGGTGACTGAGGCACAGAGATTATATACCAGACATATACCCTGAGACTAGGTGTGCAGAGATAATATGAGGTATAAATTACACTGCCTTGGTCAGAAGGACTCTTCATTAGCACATAGCACAATGCACACTCTTTATCAGTGGGTTGGAGAGATCAGGAACTGATCTGTATTACAGTTGTATATAGTTCCAGGATGGAGAGGTTTGAAGATCCAGAAAGATACAAGATACTGTCTGTCTTAAGAAAAAACCTGAATTTTGGAACCAAATATATCTGAAATTGGAACATAAACTAAATTAAAAAAAAACAAAAACAAACAAACAAACAAAAAAAACCAACAAATGCTGACCCAAACCAACCAAAGAAACAAAAAAAAACCCCACAAAACAAACCAGCCAACTAACCAACTAGCCAAACAAAAAATTAGCCCAAACATTATAGCAAAAAAATCACACATATACCAAAAAAACCCCAACAAAAAATCACCAAAAAAACAACCAATCAACCAAACAATAAAAAACCCAACAAGAACAAAACAAAACAAAACCAACAAAAACACCACCAACAACAACAGAAACCCGCAACATACTGTAAAACAACCCAAAAAACAGAAACTATTTTCTTTTTCCACTGTCAGGCTTGATCTTCAAACCTGTGAAGACACTTAAATGGAATAGTCTGCAGGAACAGATTACTCAGAGTAAAGAGTAGTATGGGAATAAGGGAACCGTGAGGTGTAAACCCCTACTCCCACATATAAAAGCAACATTCCTAATTTCCAGTTGCCATATAGAGTTTTTAGGAAGACAATTCCAGGCAATTGTCATTTTCTAATAAAAACTAATCTAGTGAAAAGTTATCAACCAGTTTCTACTTTCTCATTAGAAGTAATAGTAAAAAGGCAAAATAGAGCCCTTTTAGAGGACTGTGGGGAAAACAAATAAATTAAGAGCAATGGAGAATTTGAACTAGTTAGACATAAGGATAGAGACAATAAACAGAAGTAATACATCAAGAAAGATATCTGAAAGCATAACATGGGATTGATTGTTCTTCACAAGAACAGAAAATTGCATAGGACTGCTGAAGAGAAAACAGTTCTTGCTTATATTATGATATAGAACAAGAGGTCATTATGTGCAATCAATAAGTAAAATTATGCATGGATAAAACACCTTCCATAAAAGTTTTGGTCAGGTAGTCACCAGTGGGTTTAAATGACTGGAATGAGTCCCAACACAAGGAAAATAAAATAGAATATTTTAGAAGTAATGATAGAAAGCGTAAAATGGAATCTGAACAGAATTAAAACAAACAAGATGCAGCAGTACAGGCCACAGAACAAGCAAATGAATTTAATGTTAAGACAAATCTTTGAATACCCAGGCTGCAGTTACACCTGAAAAAGACTTCCAGAGGCCACTGCAGTTCACTGATGTGTCTTTCGTAAGGGCTGTGCTCATAACCTGTCCAAAGATGTTTCAGGTCAGTGCTGTCTAATTCTTGGCATTTATGACATTTTCTTTGGAATCCACTCTCAATTAAAGAGCAGAGAATTAAGGAGAATTAATATTAAAATATTGAATTAAGACAAGCTTCATCTCAAGAATGGGCCTAGAAGAATTGTAGTATTTATAAAAGGTCCTTTAAAGAACTCAATTGATTTATTCCTTAGGGCAAAATCTTCCAGATTCAAATAATAAAAGACAGGCTTAACCCAATACAATAAGCACTATACTGAAGACATATTACAAACCCAACCTTTCACAAATCAGTATAAAATCAGGGTACAATATAAAAAAGAAGGAAATTAAATCTGGAGAGGAAAAAAGAAGAAAATAAAGACAAAACGAGCCGTATAGCATCTAGAAACAAAGTTCTTATTACATGTGATTTTGATCTCATCTTGATAAGCAGTTATAAATGTCTTTTGAAGGTAATCTGCAAGCTAATACTGATATAAAATATCTGAGTTTATATATAGAATGTCAACTCAAGTATGCTCTGACATTTAAGTTTTTTCATGAAATTATGAAACAAAAGCTGCTAGAAATAATCACAAGCAAATAAACATCCGCTGTAGCATGCACAACCCAAACATTCACAAATGTTGGTAAAAGCATGAGAAACAATGAATTAGTCAGCTTCTGGTCAATAAGTAAAATGATTATTCTGTACTCTTTGCTTACTTTGGCTAAAAAGAATCACACTGGGAAAATTAATTGGATTTTGAAAAGCACCATGGTTTGAAAAAGATCAAAGTGTTCTTTAGAATAAAAGTTTGGGTGTTTTTTGTGATTGCTTCCTAAATGTGAGACACTGTAAGAAGCAATTGTTTTAAAAGAATGATAGGTTAGTGATTGAACAGAAGCTTGAAAACAGCAGAAAGATCAGTGACAGAGAGGCATATAAGGAAATCAGAGAGCATAAGAAATAGATGTGAGATAAAAATAACCACAGAAGATAGGTTTTTGTTCAAGCTTTTTTTTTTTTTTTTTTTATGAGATAGTTATTGATTTAACTCTTAAGTTCAAAACTGGAATCAAAAGCAATGCTATGATTCTATTCTTAGGGAAGGATTATAGAAAAAGCAAATAATACAAACTCAACTGAAGAGTTCAATGACCACTGCTAAGTTGACTCATGCTTGCCCATGTCTTCAGGAGAGGGCCTATTGCCTATATATACCCTAGATTCTTTACCAGGAACTATTTCCTGTCTTTTAGACCTGCTGATGCATGTCTGTAAGTCTGAAATAGTTTTCTGCACCTAAAATGCTGAATGTCAAGGCCATGTGGTTTGAGCTAATGCCTACACTAAGGCCATCACTTGTTTTCAAAGTTATCCCTTAGTCTAGTTCAAGAAATGTACCAGGAAGCATGATAATAGTTTCTAAGACATTATATATCCCCATATACCTTGTTAGTGCAGATGTAATTAGCACTACATTAGGACTACACCTATACATACTTAATGACAAAAAGTGTTTAAAGTGTACCTGGATATTCTGAAATCTTTCCCAATGAAAAATGAAAAAGTTCTATTAAGGAATAAAATAAGTTTACACTTTATTAGAGGTCTCACTCTGAAATTTACAGTTATGTCTTATGGCAACAGCACAAGAAAGTGTTTTGCCTGACACAACCACATTGAAGAAATCAAGCTGTTATGTCAAGAAGTGTTGGACTGGTCATGGTCCTTTAGAGCTCAACCTTGCAAGGAGCTGAGAGCCTGTTGACACATGGGCTCACATCCTGAGCACTTAAATTCAGCACTTTAATTTAAACTCATTTGGGAGTTTAAACTCATGGCTGCTCTTCTCTAGCAAATCCCTTCTGGACACAAAGAGGTCAAAGTTTTGCTTAAGAAATGTAGGTCTGATTAAGAGTCTAGAAGCAGCCATTGTCAGAATTAAGCACAGATCTACAGCTAAGAAAAGCCACTCTATTTATGCTGTCTTCCCTAGAAGACAGGTTAATTAGACTTAAAAAAGACTATTTTCTAGAGTGTTAAAAACAGGAAAAAAAAGATCCTCATTTAAAGCTAATTATATTAATTGACAAATTGACATACATGTTGTCTTCCTCTGCCTCTGCTTTGTTGTAATTAATGCTGATTTCAAAGCAACTTGCTTTTTCTTTGATCATGTAAGTTTGTTTAAAAAGTCACACAAGCACATGAACATTATGTAGACACATGTACGCACACACAGACTTATTGGAAGTTCTGTAAGAGGAAAGAAGACCATGACAGCAGATTCCAATCTGTCTCAGAAATTCCTTGAAACAAACAAAGAAAAAAAAATGTGTTTTTAAAGTTATTTTACCATGTTTCAGAGATGGTTGTTTATTCTTCCTACTTAGCTTATTCTGACAGCACAAAGCAAGATGCATGCCAGAGAGGAGATGTGCAGCCGGGTAGCCTTTTTGCACTAACCAATGAAATTAAGTAATTAAATCACAATCATCAAATCTCACTGGTTCAGATAAACTTTTCAGAAATCAGAGTAATATTAAAAAATAACATACTTTGGTTGGCACACATGCCCATCATTATGGATGAAGTTACACAGTCTCTCAGCATGAATTACATCTTTTCAGCAGTATTTTCCTGTTGTCAAAATAACCCGTAGAAAAGGTTTTCTGAAAAGGTTTTCCATTTTCTAAGCTACTAACTCAATTTCTCTGGAGTCACTGATAATTTCTTTTTCATCTCTTCTGAGTTTCATCTTTGTTAAATGCCTCAATGAGTCAGAATTTTGGAAAGAAAATTTGGAAGGAAAAAATAAAAGGCTATAATCTGAAACATGCTCAAGATGGAAGTCTTTGTGCTTTGGAATAGTAGAATCAAGAAGATCCTCAAGGAAAATGTGCCTTCTGATGAAACTGAAAGATTCACAATAAAATAACTTACTTCATTGTTTTCAAACAAAAATAATTTTTATCTCTGTATTTTTATTTTACTTAATCTTGTATTCATGAACACATAATACTTTTTCATTTGCTTTTCATTACCATCCTATTGTTAGAAGCTGCATTTTAATTATTTGGACAAATTAATTGAAATACAGTACAAGTGATAAAACAATTTTCATTACAGTTTTGTATAAATAATTTGAGATATAGGAAATAATGGTTTTGTGTTTTCTTATCTAGCTCCTGTTGATTGCTAAAGATGCAGGCTTAATATGCTAAGTAAAAATGACAATCTTAAAATTAACTATATATTGATTCTTGCACATTAAAAATTCACAGTCAGAAGTGTGAATGCATTTAATATTCTGTAAATAATTTTAGATTATTTAATAGGAAAAGCTAGATTTAATTTCACTTATTAAAAGCCTATATTATAGCTGTGTATTATGTGTTAATATTGTTTATTTATTTATTGGAATTTTTATATTTATATTTTAAAGTACTCTGTGACCAAGAGCATGGCAAGCTATCAATCACAACACCACAATCATGAGATCCTTGCAGTCTCGGAATATCTCCAAACTGCAGCTAACAGAAGTGATCTGTATGTTAGCTTTCTACAATGATGAGATATAAAGTTAGTGTTAACACCAGCAGTAACACTAGAGCAGGGTTATATCAGGTTAACATAACTCCTGTTCACATTTGTTGAGTCATTTTAAATTTGTTCTTTTCACTGTTATTATGAAATTCAAATAAAAACCATGACTGTAAAATGTTTATATGCTGCAATGAAAACCTTAACAATTTTGTTTTGAAATATCTAATGTTTTCATAACATAAAATGAAATTGTATCAAAGAGTTTATATGAGAAAGTAAAAAGCAGACAGAAACAGAACTGGGAAGACTTATGTGCATGTGTGTCTGCCCACGTCTCATATTTAGTCACTTAATGCTTCTCATGTGCCCACTGGCACGGTGAAAGACTGACTGACATTGACTTGGAGAAGTTTACTAGGTGATATTTTTCATACACACTTTCATCATGTCACATTTTGTCACATTTGTCACCATATGACATTCCTGCGGCCTTGAAATCCTATGCCACCCTACAGCCTCAACAAAAGCAATCACATCCCTCTGGACCATTGCACAAGAACAGCACCAGTGTGCAGGTGGTCAGCCTGAACTCTCTGCACCCCTCTCCCTGGTGCACTGGACCTTTATCCCAACACTGATAATAACTACAACTAGGACTCCTGACAGTCCACTGGATACTTCATGCAGTAATCTGAAGGACTTCCCTACCTCTACCGGCCTAAAACATTGTGTGTCTGTTATCCACCTGTCACACATTCAGACAGGTCTGTCACACTTTCTTTCAGGGATCCCCTAGTGCTTAGAAGGAGTAATCTGGGACTATTAATACACTATCTCCAGCATATTTCAAATCCTTGTCCTTCAACTGCTATTTGCAGGAAAACCTGACGGCGTTGGGCTCCCACCCTGCCATGTTGGCCAATATTACCTCACTGTTTCCTTTCAGTACTTGGCCATCTTTACCTATTTAGTGCTTTTTTGTCAGGTGTCAGCCTGACAAATCTTCATATGCTGTTTTTACAATGCCTTATTGCTGTCTCTAAGTGTGCCTCCCAGGAACTATAGCAGTACAAATACTACATGCTAAATTCACTAAAATAGTGCACCATAAATGAGAGCCAAGAATATTTTATCATAGACGTGAAGAAGCAAATCTCCCCAGTCAGTAAGAATACAAAGAATACTCTAGAAATTTATCTCACTATTTAATATCTAGATTTCTTACACAAAAGGCAATTGAGGACTTTTGAAATAACATTATGTAATAATTCCCAGACAAAAACTGCATTAAGATAAAGTTACAATAAAACATACATATCAATAATTTAAGGTAAAATACATTACAGGGATATGTATTTAGCCCCAAGAAAGATTTACAAACCTAGCAAGTTTACAGATCTGGTTATAGTGAAAAGAAAATCAAGGGTGTTTAAGAATTGGAAATATGAAAATAGCTGTCTCAGAACAGTGAGACATGATGGCCACTATGAAAAGGGAGGCGGTGTGCCTTTGGCATCAGAAATTGAAAACATTGCTTTCATTTCCTAAGGAGCAAAATTTTTTATTAAATACTTTGATAGAAAATATTATATGGCAACCTCTATTGAAGAAGACACTTAAAAAATCTAACTTCAAGTATTGAATAATTTAAGTGACCTATTAATAAAACTGTTTTATAAGTACATTTACTTATGCATTCTAAAAAAAAATAAAAAATAAAATTATAAGGTAAATAATTTATAAAGTAAGTTATGTCACTTTGAACAATACATTGCAGTCCTGGTATACAAATGTGAAATCTCAGCTTTTGGCATTGAAACTCAAATCTCTATAGAACCATTAGTTATGTTCATTTTTTCTTGGAAAATACATGGATTATACTATTGTGTAAGCTAAGGGACTTAGGACCCCAAGTCAAATAAAATAAGACTTAGGGGTCCTATATCTTCCTGAAGTCATAGAGGGATTTTTGAAAACTGCACACAATTAACTGAATGCACGATTTACTTAATGCAGGATTCCTGTCCAAAAGATACATTGCTAACCACAGTGCCCACAACCATTACTTATACCCAAACACAAAATCAGCTCACTCATGGTAGTGCATACTAAGCTTGAACAATGTCCTGGTTCTCCAGCAGATCAAAAGTACTTTACAAATGCAAATGGACTTATATGACAATTGTTGGACATGCACAGCTTCCACTGAAGTCACAAAATGTATCTCAGGATTAAGCCATAGTCAAAGAGCCTATTTTTGCACGTTACTCACTAAAATTCCCCTTGGCTTCAAGACCCAGAGACCTCAGCAGGGATGCTTTGGTGAATCTGAAGTGCTGAACAGGGCTCTCATGGTCATACAAAGTTCTTATTATCATGTCCCTTTGCTATGCCACACCTCATTTTACAAAAAACACCATATAAAGCACCAAAGCGATCTGTAATACCATAACAGAAGAACCTAGAGGAAAAAAGGAAAAAAAAAACCCAAACAAAATGAAAAACAAACCCCAAAGCCTTGATAAGCAATGCAAATATAAGTGGTAGAGTTAAGAAGAACCCACGATGCCTGGTTGTCAATCTTATGCTTTAACCACGGGGTCAAGAAGCCCTCTTCTGCTGGCATTGCCACAACAGACCATGAACTGAGAGTGAAAATCTGTGGGAAAACAAGGAAAATATGAGAAAGCACCTCTTCAGGCTTGGAAAAAAACCCTCACAGAAATCTTGTTTCTGACTACCACATTGCAAGATTTGACACGAGAGTCTGATACACAGACAGTTCAAGTCTCCTTTGAAGTATAGGAAAAGGGGATATTTTCTGCCCCAGGGATGAAAGGATAGGCCACTTCTGCAGTGAAAAGGCATGGCAGGGGGTGAACAGAGAGAATGGGCAGAGCTGGGATGGCGAGAAAAGGGAGAGCCCCACAGAGCCAGGCTCACCCCTCCCACCAATGAGTCGAGTGACACTGATTCCTCCAGCTGCCTCCTTGGCTTTCCAAGTCTCTGGCACAGGCAAACAAGGCAGAGGGGGTTCGCAACCCTTTCCTACTGCAGACCTAGCCCACTGTCTACTCTTTCTATGCTTTAACCCTGCCTTGCTCACATGGCCCTGTGTAAAATTTTTCATTCATGTTGTTTCACTAGGGTTAACTTTATGATTGCTTATGCTATTATTTAATCTGAAAATAAGAATAGAAAATTGAACACTGCATTCTTTCCTATGCAGAGTTTGAAATCTAGAGTACTAAATAATCCAGATAATCCAAATCCCATTTTCTGTCTGAATAAATTTACTTACCTTTTCATTTTTTTAACACTATACACCACTTTATTGGTGCTAGCCATTTATTATTGAGAAACTTTATAGCTTTCTTTGAGTTCATGTTTGGTTTTCCAGCCATTATATTTTGAATTTCACTGACAGAATTTTAATAAATTGCTTACTGCAGCCATAAATCACTTAGTGTGTCAGAAAAAAGATTGCTCAGTAATTTTCATTTTATTTACTATACTGATACAAGCAATTTAAATATGATTGAGTTTTCTAACTTAGAAACAATGCAAAGAGACTTAGAACAGAAAGCAGTATAGGTGAAAACAACATCATCAGTTATTGCTTCCACTTGCATTAGAATTAATGTTTTAAAAAAATACTTGGACAAAGTTATTAACTGATTTTAATTCAATGGTTATTTTTAAGGTCTCGGTATCAAATGCTCATCTCACGTCAATGATTTCAAGATCTAGAAATACTAAAGGAGACAATAACCACTCCCATGGATGTAGTAAGAGGAACTGAGAAACATGTTCTGCTATTTTTCAGTTACTCTTGACTAAACCAGAAGTATAATGAGAGTTTTCAAAGGCAAACCTCTTCTAAATAGAACACCAGAGATACTTGATAGACTATCACAGGGAATCTACCAAAGCGATATTGCAGTATTCTAATTTCTTCACAGAAGTTAAAACTGTATCATAAGAGGCAGAGAAATTACACCAGTGGTATCAGAAGCTGCTTGATTGGTTTTGGTGGTGGGGATCTCCACACAAAATCTTGTACAAATACACAGATAGATGTATAACACAATGGAGGTTTGAAAGAACAGTACTGAAATGTACAGATGCACACACAAAAGTCACCTAACAGTCATCACTGAAGTGCCCAGCTGTACAACAGACTTGCAGCATTTACTTCACAAAAGTAATCACAGAAAAGTCAGAGCACCAGCTTCTTGCACCATTCTCCTCTGTTCACCCTTCAAACTCAGTCCCCATTGCCACATTCCTGTATTTGCAAGTCGGGGCATAGTCAGTAAAATCCCCACTGAGGGTTCCTTTTCAGACCCATTTTAACATAATTTTTGTTTGTGTTGGTGCCCAGACTGGTGAAAAAGCAAACAATCAGTTCCTGTCTATGAGTTTCAATCTTCCCCTGAGCATGCTCCTACCTGTGCTGTCCGCTCCAGGCACACGAGGGAAGATTCAGTCAAGGCAATACAAATGCATGAGGACTCTGGAAACTTGTATATACTATGTATCTTCCATGCATTCATGTATCATGTAAAGGTTTTTGTTACTCCAAATTAATATTAGAGTAGTTTTTCTGAAGTTGACATGACATGACAATCTTCCAATGATTCTGCAGTTAGTGAAGAGTCTGGAGTTAAGTACTGAGATTGACAAGTCTAAATCTGGTTCATATTTCTCTTGCCAACTGACAGGTTTACAGCCATAAAAAAGAAATTTAAGAAAGAGTGATGTTGATCAAGACAATGGAAAATGGAAATTTATTGTAGAACTAGCTCTGTGGTGAAGATTTTCAGGTGCATTGATTTGACTTGCTGAAAAATAGGTTTTTTTCAGGCACAGTTTAGTGTGTGATCTGTTACTGTGTAACTTCTTATTTATCTTTACTTATCCTTCACACACACTTACAATCTAAGAATATATGGCATAGGACAGCTGTGAAAAAAATCTATTGCAGGAATTCCAATCAGCTCTTAAAATCTGGTCCCAAATTCCAGTTTCCAACAGCTGTGTGTTTGTGTGTGTGTGTGAATAAAAGTCTAATCAAGAACATTTCTGCTTTTCATAATGATGACATGATTACCTAGCCATTAAGAGCACCCCAAATCAGTATTTGTGCTTTCACTAAATCTTTCTTACATTGCCATTCTCAGAAAGCAGAGATCAGAGCTAGGAAGGCACACAGAGCAGGGTAATTATTCATTATGTTGTAAGATAAATCCTTTAAAAAGCTGTCCATGCAAGTGCAGTGCTCAGGAATAACTCCAAAATAGATCCTCCTTTTACCTATTTGCCCCTCTATATTTAAATAGTGCATGCTTTATTTTTTATTTCTCAGACTCTGGCATCATTCTCTGTAAGTAATAAATTCAAATAAACAAATGAATTAACCTAAAATTCAAGTTACAAGTAAATTCTATCTTTAAATCTCCTATCTCACTTTGAAACTCTTAATTTTGTTATTTTTCTACTGGACTAATAGCACTAACTTGTCTGTGTTTTTTGTCTTTTTCTCCCTTGATAAAAAGAATGATTGCACTATTTTGCCTTCAAAAATTATCCCTGAGAGAATGTAATTATTAAATAATTGATTTCTGGTTTCATTAAAAGTTCACCTGGTGATCTGGGGAAAGTAACTTCATCTGTCTGCATATCACTTTACTAGTAGCAGCTCTCATGGATACTAGTATAGGTTAGTCCATTCCAACCTGTTAGCCATTGAATTACCCTCTATAGCTAGTGAGAAGAGCTATAGAGGGTAATTCTCATCCAGTAAAGGCTGAAGGAGGTCTGAGAGGCTTACATCTTCACTGAGAGACCTTGGACAAACAGTTTATCCAATGGCACCAATTAATTAAAAAAAAAATAAATTGCTTTTTAGTTTGTATTTGCCTAGCTCTATAATACAATTGAAAGTATATCCCCAAATGTGTCAGGAATTATAAACTTTAAAAATATCAACTATAAAAGACTTGCACTGACCTCATTGTGAATTTTGTGCTGACAGCGACAACAGCACTGGGCTAAGAAAAGCCCAATATACTATTTCCTCCTGTGAATTTCCTTAGAAATGCTCCTTAACAGCTGTCACTTTATGTCAGAATTGTTGTATTACTTCATAAGAGAGATCTTCTCAGATATGAGATCTTCTTTGTGAAGGTAGGAGGCACCCTTGGCTGTAGTGACCACGAGATGGTGGAGTTAAGAATTACAAGCAGTAGGCACAGGGCCACAAGCAGGATTGCTACCCTGGACTTCAGAAAGGCCAACCTTGGCCTTCTCAGGGAACTGCTTGGAAAAGTCCCATGGGACAGGGCCCTGGAAGGCAAGGGGGCCCAAGCAAGCTGGCTGATATTCAAACGCCATTTCCTCCAGGCTCAGGCTCAGGATCTTTGTATCCCAAAGAATAGGAAATCTAGTAAGAGAGTTAGGAGACCTGCATGGTTGAGCAGGGAACAACTGGTAAAACTTAAGTTGAAGAGGGAAATATCTAAAACATGGAAGGAGGGACAGGCCACCTCAAAAGAATATAGGGAGGTTGTCAAAGGATGCAGGGATGCAACAAGGAAAGCTAAGGCTTCCCTTGAAATCAAGCTGGCAAGAGAGGTCAAGGGGAGCCCTTGAAAGCTTCTACAAGTATGTTGGAGGCAAAATAGTAAAGTGGGTCTGCTACTGGATGAAGTGGGTGCCCTGGTGACCAAGGACAGAGATAAAGGCTGAGTTACTGAATGCCACCTTTGCCACGGTCTTTACTTCTAAGGCCAGCTACCAGGAGTCCCAGGCCTCCAAGACCACAGAGGAAGTCTGGACGGAGGAAGTTCTTTCCTCAGTTGAAGAGGCTTGGGTTAGAGGCCATTTGAGCAAACTGGTAATATACAAGGCTATGGGCACTGATGGGATATACCCATGAGTAATGAGGGAGATGACACAGGTTATTGCTAGACCACCCTCCATAATTTTTGAAAGGTCCTGGAGAACAGGAGAGGTGCCTGAGGACTGGAGAAAGGCCAATGTTGTCCCAGTCT
>JAOEGS010020745.1:41398-62931 GCA_025447755.1 Corythornis vintsioides
CAACTCTCTGAGATCTGTCCTTCAGCCACTTCCCAATCCACCTTATTATACTGTAGCTAAACCCACACTTCTCAAGCCATCAAACTTCTCATCCATCAAACACAATTAGAAGTAAGCATACGATTTATGTTAAAATGCAGAACTCATTATTATGTCTTAAATACAAATCTACTTGCTGCTTTTTTACCTCCCTTCCTCCTTCATGGTCACTCAAGCCCCCTTATATTTCTGCTATCACTGAATTTCATGGATCTCACTACCATCTTTTCAACTCTTCACATGTTCCCTCTCCTTTGCAGTTCCTGCTATCTTCCTACTTGTAACAGATCAAACTGCCCCTCCTCCCTCTTATGGATTTTACACAAGACTGTTACTTCCATTCACTTTCCTGAATTTATGAAAGAATCTCTTTCCTCCAATTCTATTTTCAGCATTTGGATTTCGCTGTCTCCTGCTCTCATCCTGGGTCATTTAGTCATTTCCTTATTGAGTCTTTATTCCATATACCTTGTACCACAGAGCTGTAAAAGGTGTATTTCCTTCCAGCATACGGATAGAGCTAAACTATCATTGATCAGTTTTGCTCATAATACTGCAGGGTTCTTGTTTCCCATTTGAATTTCAACGGATGATATAAGCAAAAACAGCTATTGAAATTCTCCTGCTTCTGAAATGAAGTAAAGGTTTCCATTTTAACAAGTGCCTTATAACTCAAAGATGATAAGAAAATAATTCCAGCTGAAGCCAATAAGCAATAAGTTCTCAGGAACCAAAATAAAAAGGTAAAACAATTTTAGAGGCTGCTTAGAGACAGAAGGGTATTAGTGAATGATTTGACTCTAAACACAGAGTTAACAAATTAACAAACTGAAATCCTTGCCTTGACCTCTACTTTGTAAGGTTTTCTTTTTCAGATTTCCCTTTCTAAGTTTTTGTTGTTGTTGTTGTTTTGTTTTGCTTTTTTTTCTTTTCATATGTCCACATCCACAGAATATGGCAATGTGGCTTGTGAGATGCAAGATGGCCACTGGCTTGTCTCATGGCAAATCTATATTGGATTCAATCCAGTGAGCATAAGGCAATGTATCATGGTGGAATGGTTGCTTGTCTAACTGGAATCTTCAGCTCTAGATGTAAGTGTTCAGTGCTTGCATTTTATATATTACTTGAATTACAACATTCATAGTTCATGTGAAGTGCTACAGATTAGGATTATGTGACACACATACTTCAGAATTATGATGCTCCATACTCTCAAATAAACCACATTTTAAAAACTAGTGGAAATGAAACAGCTCTTGTATTCTGTAAGTGGTTTAGCTTTTCTTATTTTTTCTGGTGGTTTGATTGTTCAGACAAAGGGTATATCTATGTTGTTCTTTTCAAAAGGATCTACAAAATCTCCTCCAACACATTATTGCATGTATCCCTCAAATACCCTATTTAATGGATGGCCAATTTCTATTATTTTGCAGCTTGTGTCATATGATAATTTTTTTAATCACCTAAGAACCCAAAACTTACTGGGCAGTAGAGCAGAATGATGCCCAGAATCAAGACTGTTTAAGTAGAAGGCAAAAGTCCAGCCTGGGGCAAATATCGAAATGAATAAATCTCAGGGATGTAGCCATTTTGTCCAGCAGTAGCTGTTTGGCTTTCCAATTTGGGTTTTTATTTTCCCTTCATTGTGAGATTGACAGTGAGGCTACACTGAGGGATGTAAAGCTCACTCCAAATCTTTAGTGTATCAGAATTGGCATAATTCTGTTTGACAGTTCTAAAACAAAATTTGTTAAGTCAGGATATTTGAACTGAATATAAACTTCTCCCTAAACTATTAGGAGCTTGCAGAGCAAGCAGTCTGGCATCAGATGATTTCTATGCATTGAGGCATTTGTAAAATTAATGTTTTAGAGCCATCTGATGATTAAATCACAGAAAAATATGCACCTTCTAGTCTAGGCCAATTTACTAGTGTTGTATGACACATAAAATGACAGGTCTGATAGCTAACATTGCTTGGCAAAAAGAGACATACCTCATTCATAAGAATCGTTAGTATAATTTATTAGGTTCTGATCATGTGTTTGGAAGTGTCAGAGTTAATTTAGAAACAGTCACTGCATCAAGGCAATTGCAATATAAGTTACAGATTGTAGAAGGATGAAGGCAAGGGGCGGTGGGAGACAAACCCATCTGGAAGACAGATTCCTAGATTAATTAAAGACAAAAGGGCGTTCTGCAGTCACCAACATATGTGGTATTATAGAATATCCAGGTGGTAATTTTTTCCTTAGAAGCTCCATTAAGCTTGTATTTTACAAATTAATCTATTTTATTTTGAAGTCCCAAAGTGACGAATCTACTAGATTCTACGACAATATAATCCAGTTAACCTCCCTACAAAATAATTGTATCATATTTTAAGACTCAATATGTCTAAATACAACTTCCAGCCATCCAATCATGCATATTTATCAGTGACACTGAAAAAGGTCTCTTCTCCAGTGGTTAATTTTTCCAGATGGCAGAATTTACAGTGACACAGTAAAGAGAAGATTTTCCAAAGCATAAATTCACATTTGCACCCAACTGCTGTTCATTGGTGTCCAGTTGCCTTCAGAATTAATTTAATTAACTTCTGAATTAATCCCCTTTGGGATTCTTCACATCAGTTGTGTATGCACAGCAGCCTGCTTTTGATGTTCTAGTCACTTATTCTTCTGAACTTCATAATTCTCTTCCATCACAAAATCATAATTTTGCCACTACACTATATGGTCACTCAAAAGCAAGGTGTATTTCATTCTACTGTTTTTAGGCTATTCTCTCTTACTGGTCAGAATAAAATCTGGAATTATACTTGCTTTTTCCATATTCCCCACCAAAAAGAATCATGAACATTTAGTCAGTTTGGATAAGGTCTATTTCAATAAAGGGAAGACATACCAAACTCTCTATAATTAGTGAAAAGAAATAAAAACTTTTACATCACAATGGTCATATGACCTGTGTAAATTGTCTGCCTCAGGGCAAGGTAAATTGTCCTTCAGATGTGTAACATCTTTCAGATACAGAAGGATCCTCAAGGGCCTGGTGTTTCCCAGTATTAAAAAACCTTGCATTTAGATTAATCCACTATATGCTCCTATGGAGCTTAATCTACCTGACCTTCTGATTGGTATGATCACAAGAAAGCACCTGTGCTCTCAGCTAGCTTTCTCTCCAGAGTTACTTTATATAGATCTACTGCACATATCAGCTACCACGTAGTATTGATCCTTTGGGTATGTTTCAACAAATTCTCCCTTGATTTTCAAGCGTTGATTGCATACTAACTTTCGCACAGTATAACATGTGGTGCTCTATACATTACTAAAAAGGAAGTTTACATAGTTGTTTTCCTGTTGGCTAAGGATTAATGTTAGAAACCTAAAGGGAGACTTTGGCTCCCCAGGGAGGTGGTTGGGGCACCATCTCGAGATATTCAAAGTGAGGTTGGACAAGGCTCTGAGCAGCCTGGTCTAGTTAAGGGTGTCCCTGCTCACTGCAGGGGGGTTGGACTAGATGAGCTTTGGAGGTCTCTTCTGGCCCTAAACATTCTATGATTCTATGACTTCATGTACGATTGCAACTACAGGCCACAGAATCTGATAAACTCTCCTGTGCCAGAGGTCATTCATGTCCATAGGGAAGTAAACTTCCGAAGGATATAGTCAGTGACTCAGCAAATAAGTCTTGTAATAAGTCTTGTAAGGCAAAGGGAGTATCTGTTCTAATCCTAATGCTATTACACAAGAATTACAAACTGATGTTCCATAAAGGAACGGTTCCAGACCCTATAGAGAAGATTCAAACATTTTCAATGACAGTTGTTATTTAGGAAAAAAAAAATCTGAAAAGAAAAATCAAATGGCTTTTACTTTTTCCTTAGTTTTGTAACTAGATAACAAAAGGCACTCTTTGCCTTAAGTAGTTTTACTTTTTTTTACCATGAACAAAAAGCTATTTTACATTAGGAAGCTGAAAGATTCTATGCACCAAAAAAATTAAAGTCTATCTGAAGTTCAATGTGAACTGTAGCAAATATAAAGCATAAATATTTGCTATAAATAAGCACAGAGACTTTACACTCTATCCTGCTCTGTACATGCACATTTTGGAGTAGAAATTAGAGAATGCTGTATTTTTTTCAAATGCATATTTTATTTTTGCTATGGATGTGAGTGAGAAGATAGGTAGGAGTTGTGCGGGAGGAACTAAGTAGAAAGAAGTGTTTAATCTGTTCTTAAGCAAACAGCTCAGAAAAAAATGACAGCAGGACGGTGCACAGACAGAAGACAAAAATCGTATCAATATAAGAGAACACCTCTCTCTACAAGAGAGAACCTTGCATGAAAGACCAAAGTACTGAAGTGAGATTCTCAAATACTAGTATTGCAAACTAACTATTTGCAATGCATCAGTTACAGAAACCCTTGGTTTCTGTACCCTGAGCAAAAGGTAGCCCTTTCCCAATGCATAGTTATTTGATTCTTAAAAAGCAGCAGGGGAAAAAAAAGATACTGTCATCCCCCCTGTATGAATACATACTGGCACAATGCTACATCAAGAGGAAAATGTACTGAACTGTTTAACTTCATTCGTCTGATTCATGTTAAATGGGAGGGAAAACGGAGCATTACAAGAGTACTACCTGCAATTTCACAGTGCAGTCTGTTCTATTACTTTTTCTGTTGCTGTTGAGCAATTACCCTTCAGGAAATTTCCTTCAGGTACTTGCAGGATGTGTTAAGAGCAACAATCTTTCTCCAGAGCAAGCAGTCTCCTTTTTGTCTTGATTCTACTGTCAAGCTACCAGTCACTCTTCATCCTGCTGCCATGAACCCCAAGGTACTAAAGGTACTACAGGAGAATGACATAAAACTGTTATTGCTTTCATCGTCCACAATTTTAATTTCCTTTTCACTGTGATGAAGCAAGCAGGATGCTAGCTGAAAAAGCAAATATATACAGGCAAACACACATGATATATGATATCCAGTTTATGACACCTACATAAAGATATGCACACATGTGGTTAGCTCGATATCAAATCAATACACGCAAAAAAACCTTACAGTGCAATTCATGTTTCTCTATGGAACTCAGTTGGCCGGTTGAATTGTTATCTAGCCTTCATTGACTTTAACAACAACCAGACACCCAGCAAGCTAGTAGATGTCAAAATCTGAGGATCTTAATCCAAGATTTAGTCTTGCCCAAAGACATAAAATTTAGTAATTTCAGATGTAGGGATTCAAGTGCTAATACTTGCTTTTAACTCCTTATGGCTATTAATTCACCTTAATTCCCCCTCTTATATATATTTTTTAACTTGATGCAGTCTTACAAAAATTATAAAACTTTGAAAAACAATGCAATCATAAGATTTCAAGGAGCACTGCATACTAATTATTGCTGTGTAAATTGTAAATCTGAATTTCACTGCTGAACTGGCACATGTAAACTAGCTCCATTCTTTATATAATCTACCTATAGATGCAGTTGCCCACTTGGCATTGAAAGTGCTTTGAAGCATTCAGGCTAAAACATTTTAAAGTAAGTAGGCACGTTTTACCATAATTCTGATTTGAGATTTTCAGGCAAAAAAAGATACAGCATTTTTTGTTTGAAGAGGACTATATTCCTTCTCCCCACAAATTCCCCCTAAAAATTACAATGCATTAACTGTAGAATCACATAATCATAGAAACTGGCTTAGATTGGAAAAGACCTGTACCTCTTTCCTAAAATTATAAGATTTGTACTATTTTCTGTATTTATTTCAATTTTTTTTTTCCTTTGGTATTTATTTCAAGAGCCATACCATTCTATATGTATTAGAAATATTTGCTCTCATGCAAGTGATTGTCACTAAAAACCACTGGATTCCCTTTGCTATTTTAATAGGTAATATATCCCATAGCATTGGAAGTGGAGGTTTAAACTGCAAGAATAGCATCAAGGAACATTACATTTTAGTTTATTGGAGACTGCATTTTTCTAACAGATGGAGAACTTGCAGCTAGATCAGAGTTCAAGCAGCCTCTAAGTCTAGACTTGGTCCAGACTTCTCACATGATTTTAAACAAATCAATTAACATACTGGCACTTTATTTCCACTGCTCTAAAATTGAACTGATACTTCCACTGGTACTCTGAGCTGTCTTGTTTGGGTTATACATGTCTGAGATTAAAGTTAATCTGTATTTACACAGCACCTAACAAATCAAGTCTTGATGCCAAGTAGTATTAATAAATATCTGTTATACTTAGTAAGAGGACAATACCACAGGAAGGTCTATATTCTGTCATGGTGATGCATGTACACTGGTGACATATACATTACTACATTTGAAAGACATTCAGAATTAAGGAAAATATTTGGTGGTAATTCACCAGAGCATATATGCATTGTATCAAGAAGAAACTAGCATTTTTTAAAAATCTACCTTTTAGGGGTAAAAAACAGTTTATCATGAATGTAATGAAATAATGTCTTTGCTATTTGAAATGTTCTACTGTTTGAAACAGAACATTTTCCAATATTATTTCCATTCCTTCAAGCTTCAGATAGCATTCAATTAATTCATCTCTGCATAGAAGCATTGGTAATATCACCGTGCTTTCTAAGATCAGTTTTAAACATTTTTAGTCAACTAACTGAAAACAGAATACAGTACTCTCCACTTTTCCTCATGTTTTAGCCAAAGGCAGATCTCTATCATTACTGATCCTGTGGTGCCATCTGGTGGCACTTGTGAAAAATAAAGGCATAAATGTCATTCGTCCCTGGGGGCAAGGTTGAAACATAATCTTTCAGAGAACCCGTCTGGAGCTTTTAGCTTGGACCCCTCCCTATCCCATAAGAGCGAGAAGGCAGAAAGTTAGTCAGAGAGGTTATGGGATTTGTCCAAGCCTTGTGGGATGATTCTAGGACAATTTATACTTCCAGTGTGTTATAGAACTATAGAATAACAGACCAGTTTGGGTTGGAAGGGAGCTTTAAAGGGGATCTAATCCAACCCTCCTGCAGTAAGCAGTGACATCTTTAACTAGAGCAGGTTGCTCAGAGTCCCATACAACCTGACCTGGAATGCTTCCAGGGCTGGGGCTTCTACCACCTCTCTGGGCAACCTGGGACAACGTTTCAACACACTCGTAAAAAATTTATTCCTAACATCTAGTCTAAATCTACCCTGTTTTAGTTTAAAACCATTACACCTTGTCCTGTTGTAATAAGCCCAGCATTATCAATGGACTTATTAAAAGTAAAGTTTAGAAGTCAGATTTAAGTGAAGACATATAAATACTATTTGTACTCATATAACTCATCAGATCCTAGAAATTTATTAAATATGTAATGTAATGTGTCACCCAAAGGCAACATATATTCCTAGCATTGTTTCAGCTTCCTGATTGTCAGTCTACTTAAAGGTATTTTTGTAGTTACCTTCACCAAAGGCGAGTACACCCATCTTTCAACCAGTTTTCAACCAACTTTTCCATACTGCTCTGTTATGAATTAGGAAAGTGCTGTGATCAAGGCTTAAAAAAATAAAGCACTTTGCCTAAAGTCACATAGAAAGAGAACAGCAAAATTAGAGACTTAAATGCAGGTCTCCAAAGTTTAAATCTCTTACTTTGCTTCTGTCTGAAATAAATTTTACCAAGCCTGAGTTCATTAGAAATAATAACTTTGAGGGGAATATTTGTTCATGGTAAATTAAATTTGTCATGTTTTGAGAAACAAACGGGAAAATTATTTCTTTAGGTAAGTGTTTCTGAAAGATGACGCAAGAAAGAATAAAAAGAAAGAAACAGATCTACTGTGTGTAGCCCTTATAAAATAAAGGTGTCTTACCCCTTCACCAGACAATGCTCTGAGATTAATTTGGTCTAAAAGTAGCCTCTACAAGACATCTGTTTCATCTGAATATGGAAAAATGGATTCTTAACAGTTATTTGTGACCAAATAAGTCAGCAGTGTCTGACTTGGTGATTGCCTGGGGATATGAATGCAGTCTAATTTAGTAATAATTTCCATCCCTTTCTGTTCAATGAACAAATAAACTACTATTGTATGACAACTAAATGCTGTAGCAACGCTGGTAACTCTAATTAGAACTTATAGAAAACATTGCTATGAAACAGACAAAAGTCAGTTAAAAATTCAATGACAGCAGTATCCTGCAGTGCTAAATATACCCCTGCTTAAAAATAAAGGAAAATGGACTTTAAAATTTGTATCTGAGCTGCTGGATTTCTGAATACTGTTCATCATGAAAGGTTTTGATCTCATAGTGCTCTTTCAGTCAGCCTTACTTTGTGGCACTTAGCCAAATAAAAATAATTTGCGTAATTTTCCTGAAGACATTTCCATCTATGTTCTTTGGATTTCTTGGCTGTGTTCTACTTGGCACAGGCATTTGTCTTCCTTACCTCTTCATGCTGATAACTTTGACTTGTAGGAGTCTATTTTGGCTTTCTTACAGTTTCCTACAAACTTTCTACTAGGGGATCTCTTTAAGGGACCTAAACACTTTTTACTTGTCCTTTCTCAATTTTTCTTAAAGCATTTTCAAGGAACATGTCTCTATAAAATATAACATTATGGTCCTCACAAAATTAGGTTACTGCTTCCCTTTGGCATTAAGAAGATGGATTTTTCCATATATTGCAGGCAGCCACAGCCAACATTTCATACCACAACTTCGACAGGTGCGTGGAAGGTAAATTCACTTTACATGTAATAAGCCAGTGGCCAAGAAACTCCTAAGCAATAGAGGAAAAACAGTTCCATCTTCATAATGAAATGATTTAAATATTGACCAGGAAAAGTGCCACATAATCATGTCACAAACTGTCTAGACTAAAGTCATCTTCCACCCCAACACTAACCAAAGTGCAGCCAAGGATGGAAGATCTACAGGATGAGGAATCACAACAGCAGGAGTGAGTGTGCCCCTGTAGACTAGTGGGTCTATCACTCATCTGGGGTGAATAATTCCTGTATTTCACTTCTTTTCCTTAAGACTATTTATGTACTTCACACAGAACAGCTACAACTGTATCAATATGAGATAGTTTTGGTTTAGTTTTGTGGGGGTTTTTTTTCTGTAAGGTGGCATAATGTGAATAGATGTTTAACTACATTTTTCAAGGCTTTCATTGACATTCAAAATCCTTTTCATTCAGATTGTTTTAGTCAGATGTTAAATTACTTGACAAAGCCAAAAACATAAATGCTTTGTTGTTAAAAGGTGTGCTATCAATATATACATGAAAAAAAAATTTAGATGTTTTTGAGACTATGTATGCAAAATATAACCTCAGGCTACAAAGCCTTTTATCCTCTAACATTTGAAAATTAATTTCAAAGTGATCATCAAATTCATTAGAAGCACAAAGATAATTAACATTACCTAATTAATCTCCTTGTATTGGTTTTTTTTTTGTATTTGCTAAGCAGTTTAGTGCACACTAGATGGCACCCACAATCTAGATTATTTAATCAAACCACTTTTTCTTCTCAAGGAAAAACTGAAATAGAAAAATATCTTTGGACTCAGCAGTGCATTTCAAGCAAAACTGGGAGATGCTGACGTCTGCACTGTGTTCAGGTCCTCTCTGTGTTGTTACCACACTGCAGACAGCACTAAGCAGAAAGAAGTCTCATTCTGTGCTATGTGCAAGTGACATCATTAAAAAATGCTATAAAAACCAAGAGCAAATAAGCAAAATACTCAGTGACAAACTGTTTCCATCTTGGATTTCTCAACATGGAAACCAAATTATGTCTTTGTGTGTCTCCTGTGGTATAGACAAAGCACAAGATTATCAGCAAAGCCCAACACAAATACTTACAGACAAAATTTGATCTCCTCGCTGTAGTTCTCCACTGAGATCAGCAGGCCCGCCTGCTAGGATGAAAGACACGAAAATGCCTTCCCCATCTTCTCCTCCCACAATGTTAAAACCAAGTCCTGTGGAGCCCTTGTGCAGGATGATTTTTCGAGGCTCTCTGTATAGAGACAAAATTATAATGTTTATCCATTAAAAACTCTTAGTGTACACACATCTCTCAAGTCATCTTAAGAGTACTACATTTTGTTTAAGACACAATGGTCTGTAATTGTCTAAAGAAACAACTTAACAAATGAGATAAATCTGTTAACTAGAGAACAGATGATGTAGGCATTAACCAGTATTCTTTTTTTTTTTTTTTTTTTTTTATCCTCAAGGCTAAATACAAACATCTCTATTCATTTCAGCTTGCTGGAGTCCTCTTTACTAAATTATAGATTTCTTAAAAGTAAAACCAAAACACTGAATGTTCTTTATAATCTCATTTATAGCAATACTGTATATACAAATGGAATCCATTTTTGTTTTGTTTTGTTTTGTTTTGTTTTCCTAGTCTTGTTTTTGAAGCAAATGAGCAAAGAGAAAATTCAAAACTCTAGGCAAAGCAATGGCAAGTGTGTTTGATCCTGACAGAGAAGGAGCAAATAACATTTTTATGATCAAGCTAATAGAGCAAAATCTCATTAAAAACTCTGGTTTGACATTATCAGGAGCTTGCAATTGTAAAGTGTCACTGTGAATTTATCACTGAACCAGACAAAGATATATCTGCTTTTATCTTACTCATTTTAAAAGTTGCTCATTTTAATAGAAATCAATAACAACTACATCTCATACAGCACTTTTCATATGAAAATTGTCCAGACATTGATTACTTTCCTCTGCAATCAAGAGTCATTACTTCATCCTTGAGAAAATGTGCCAAATATTCCAATTCCCAATCCCCACTCTACATATCAGGCCACATATCTATCTGCCCTTGGATACAGAAGTACACACAACCGTATCTAAATACTCACACATAATATTTGTTGGTACTTACCTTATTTCAATGATTTAATTTTCAGAAAAAATATAAATGGTGTTTTACTAGTAGGTGTAAATCTTAAGCCCAGCCCTGCAAATACTCAAATGCACATAGATTTATGTTTCTGTGACTTCTCACGAAGAAATAGAATGTTCTTCTAATTCTCAATTTTAAAAAATACAATAACAACTTACCAGTAAAGTTACAATTGTAAACACAAACACATCTATAGAAACTTCAGAATGTTTCTTGTAAAAAAGACCCAGTATCTCCTGAGTACTATGTAACAGGATAACAGGTATATAACATATGAATGACTTTTTTTGTTTCTTTTTCTTTAAGAAAAAGAAAAAAAAAGTGGAGATTAACTGACAGATGTCTTCTTTGATACAAGTTAAGTCTTATGGCTATACACATGAAGTCTTAACCTTTACATGACAATTCTGAAATCAGTAGGTGTTTGTTCATCTTTGCCCAACGCTAATGTTCAAACTGTATCCCCAGCTTGATCATGACCTTTAAATAACATCTCAACTTTCTGAAACAGAAGCGTAATATTTTTTGAAAGAAAAAATACAGCTATTTTTGTATATTTTTAAAGGTGATTGTAACCTTTATTGAAAGGTACTCCATATGCCCCTCCACTTCATAAGTTTTCTTCTAACATTGTATAGTCATAAAATAACCTTTAAAATACATCTGAGTGAAAAAAAACAACCCACATTGTCTTGAGTTTGTATAGTCTTGAATTATTGTTAACAAATCAGAAAATAAAGGAAGTTTTCTTTTAGATCATTGCTGTTGATTTGCCTTGTAGCAACACTTTTAGCACCTTCTTAAAATTGTGCAGATTAGACATAATGTAATCCAGATCTAAGAAAGCTAAACAGGTTTTTAATTAGGAAGGGTGGCCTGGGGGTTAGAGCAGAACTAGTACAGCAAGCTGGAAGCATGGATTCCTTTTCCTGCTTAGCCCATGTGCTGCTGAGTGATCTTGGCAAGTTATTTGTTCTTACAGCTTCAGTTTCCTCATCTAAAAAATGTTGCAGTGACATTGTCATCTTCGAGGTTTACGCATCAAAAAACACTTTGCAAAAGCTGAGCTACTAACATTATTTACCTCAATATTGAGGGAAAAGAGGCAGTAAAGTCAAATAAATACTTTTCCATGCTCTGTTGGTGAAAAAATCAGAAGAGCTCTTGTTCAAAATGAAACTGAGCCTTTCTACAAATGACAGGCAGCTTGGATCATAAAGTTGAAAGCCAGTGCTATGAGCAAAACTAGGTCAATACAACTGGGCATCCACTGAATAGTAAGATGTGCAGCTCAACAAAAAGTTGGCTGAGTTATTAATCCCTGTCTCTAATCAAGTCAGCAGATTTATGTCTAAACCGCTGTCAGTGCTCTTTTGTAATTTTGGCCTTTTGACAGCAAAATTCATATTCTGCTCTTGAATTACTGTGTTCAGAGGAAGCTCAAACAGTAGCAGGGAAATGTCAGAGGCTGTGATTAGAACAGAATGGTTTAAGCTCCTACTCTTCAGCCTAATCAGGTCATTTTGGTCATAATAAAAATTTGGTTGTATAGAGTTTGACCATCATAACTTGTAATTTTTCTTTCATATCTGAGTATGAAAGTATTAAAAGTGGATTCAAGAACACATAAGTGGTGTTGTCATCATCATAGAAATAACCTTTAGCCATTACTATACTGCAAAAACTACAGGAAGTAGAAGGTATATGTCAATTCACCGTAATACAATAGATGACCATGGTTTTTAAAATGTATTCACATTTCCATAGTGTACTTATTAAATAGAAAAAAAAAAAAAAAAAAAAAAGATACCCTTATGATTTCTTAAGCAAACAAACTGCAATACCGGCCACTGAACCAAGTGATCTCTTAAAAGTGATGTAAAAATGAGTTATTGGCCAATGCTTTACTCAAAGAAAAGGGTAGTATTTATAAAGCTGAAGATGAGGATATTGTGTATTTATTTACCTGATAGAAAAGTTTATAGGCAACTCTTTTAATATGATGGTTAAGTAGATATAAGAACAGGTATTTTTGAGTATTCTGGAATATCTGTGAAGTAACATTGGGAAAACTTCTTTGATGCTATTATAATTCTCTATGAATATATTTCTTACACACACAGAAGAACTCCAGACAGAATGCAGATAAATGTTTTAAATGAGATAATGGAATCAAAGACTTAAAGATGAAATGGTGATGAGAGAGCAAGAAGTGAAAGAACAGTAACTCAAATGTGATGTTTTCTTGCAGTAAATGCACTTGGTAAAAATGTGCAGTTTTCTGCAGAAAACAGCAACCAAAGAAAGGTAATTTCAGGGTAACATTTTAAAAGCTCATTGTTTTGTTTGGCAATAGGTGGCACTCTGTAGCTACCTAGGACAAAAGGAACAGTCTTAACAAGCAGTGTTTCTGAAATGCATGTTTCTGCCTCTAGCTTTAACTACTTCTCCCATTTACAATTTCTTCTGTAATAAAAATGGCTGAAGGTAAGCTTCTAGGTGCTAAGGATAGCAGCACTTTAATTCTCTGTGTGCGTGGTTTATGCCCTCCTGCAGCTTTGTACTAAATACAAACAGAGAAGAACAGCAGGGGAAATCACACAGAAATTAGAAAGAAGTGTGAGATGAAAACATTCCTGGACTGACAGAAGGCAGCAAAAGGGGAGGAGGCAAAGAAGAAAAGAAAAAGAGCAAACAAAAAGAGAAGAGGATAAAGGGAGACAGTGCATCTGCAAAGGAGAACAGGGAAGGAATTAAAAAGCTAGACAACGAGGAAAGAAGATTCACTCTAACACAGCCAGGAGCAAAGGAGCAAATAAAATGCTGCAATCCACACGAATTTACAGGCTGAGAAATCAATGGGAGAATCAATTTGGATGCACTTGGATACTTGCTTCAGGGAATGCATCAGATCAGATTCTGTAAGGCACATTATAAATCGCAGGTCTGATGTAAGAGCAACATATTAAAATAATATTTGAAACCAGTTAGTTGCAACAAAACAGAGTGGGTAAAACTACCACACTTAAGAAAATCTCTGCTATCACAAAAATGAGATTAACAAAAATAAATCAAAAAAGGGAGGGACTATTTCTCCTTTACACTTTTTGAATCATATTTGTTTATTTTCTTGAAAATAGCTAAGTGTTTTGTATCTACATTTTTGTATCTACATTTGTACAGAACATTTCTTTTGATCAATTTGCTCTTTTACAATAAGAAATTGAAAACATAGAAAAATGTGAGTACCCTGTCATTCTTCTATAGATCGTCTATCCATAGTAATTACAGATTTAATCTAGCAGTTTAAAAACTGGATTGATAAATGGAGAGTTTTCTGAAAACAAGTAATTCTTATAATAACTAAGTGAAAGAAAATCCATTTGTAATTTGCTTATTTTGTGCTGCTAGCTACATTAAGGAATTTAGTCAGTTTTAGTATTCATCTCATACTGACACAGCTCTGTTTTCCTGTTTCTTTCATGCCATCTATAAAATTGGGGCACTGAAATAATTTTATGCTTTTTGGAACATCTACATAAATATTAAGCACAGGGGCTGCTTCAAATATCAGACCCTAAAGACTACTTCAGTCATATACAATCAATGAGGTATCCCAAATCAGCAGGGACCTCAAAATATGCCTTTGATCTTGCTTTGGCTGCAAGTGTTTTGTTGTTTGGTGGTTGGTTTTGTTTGTTTTTTCTTTTCCAAAATGCTGTTTGCTTCTCAGAGGACACTGAAGTCATACATCCATTCGCACATTCTGACTTGGTGTTACAGTAACACACAACATAGAAAGCCCAGAAGAATATTTATTTTTCCTACTCCTTCCATTAGGGTAATACCCTTTCTCCAACTATGGTCCCACACCCTCTGTACAAAGCACTACAAACATATAATGCAACAAAAAATGCTCTGACTACCTAAAGTAGTGAATATCAGGAGGGAAAACTGAAGGAGAGAGAAATTGTATTTTCTGGTTAGTCACACATTAGTAGTAAATCAGGTGATAAAATCTGAGTGAAAAAGCATCCTTCTCTTGAGCAGCATGGCATTTGACTTCTGACAAATCACTGTATGATCACTGAGCTACGCCTGCTTGGAGTCAGCTGGCTAATCAAGCCATTTCTTTTTCAGTACAATAGTTCTAGTTTTCCTCTAATGCTTCAAAAAATTCTGATAAATAACTGCATGTTTATTTCAGACAGCCAAAGGGCATTCATACTGGAAGGACCTAAAAGAGGTAATTCAGATAGATTGAGCATTCTTCACAGCATTTAACACAGAAAGCTAAGATGGACAGAGAATTTGCCAGTGTGTATGATGTTTTAAAATCTGATTAATCACACAAGAGAGAATTTGAAATTCTAAGTGTCTGAATGCCTGGAATATGCACACACCTTTCTAAAAGGCTTTGATGTTCTGGCAAAATTAAACTTGCTCAGTTTATTTAAATTTTCTTTTATATCTTCTACAACTGCTTTACAATAATTTAGGGAAAATTCTATCTGGCCTCATCTATTATTTTATTGCAATATTATTTATTATTGTTTGTAGTGGTCTCATCTATTGTTTGATTGCAATATCACCTCTGTGGCACCTTGGCTATTACTTTTCTCCTTGTAATTATCCTCTTAGGCTTGGCAAAGTTTACATCATGATGTGAAACAGCAATATCCCTGTCTTCCTCCCTAGCTCTCCCTCTGAAATGTCTTTGTTGTGAGGTTTCTAAAACACAACGACCTGTCAGATCTTCGCTTCTCCAGCTCCCAGTACATTACAATCTGAGATCCTAGGGGAGGCTGAACACATCTGTGTTACCCCATCAGTGTTGCACCTGACCCAGAGAGATCTGATCCCTGAAATGTGACTTTGCTGTTATCCTGGTTTCAATCATAATTGAAAATAACAAAAATAAGGAAACCTTCCTCTTATCTATTGTTGTCACATTAAATGTCACAGTGTTTTTGTCATGTGCAGATCATTAGTTTTTATTACATGTAATTGATTAGTGACTTACTATTTAATTTCCCTAAACACTTATACACTAACAACTAAGCATTCAGCCTTTAATGAGATGTTCAGTTATCATATTACATAGCAAATACAACTTTGCTTACTACAAGTTATCCATTCCACTTGAAATGGGTATTTTATCTGTTTATTTGACTTTGTTTCCTTGACATTTCTTGTTGATTGAATGTTGGCAGCAACTGTAGAAACAATACTTCATCTGAACTTTAATACTGACTACATTTTTAATGCATTTATTTTGTAAACGTCATGTCCAACTTGTCACAGACTTTGAAGTATATTTAATATGAGGGAAACTACTGGGACCCAGGCTTCAACCTGACTGATGCATGCAAGAGTGCACTGGCTTATATTTTATTTGTTTTGTGGGAACCCCTCTGGACTTAACAGTCTTTCATTTTGTCTTTTGTAGAGGAATTAAAGTCTGCACACCAGGCAATGTTTTCTGCTTACAGCTAGCAAAATGGAATTGGCACACAGGAAAAAATTCTTACGTGAAAAATTAGTCTACACTTTTAACGCGACACCTGACATTTAATTTATATGTACAGAAGTATGTCTCATATATTTGATAAAGCTCATTGATCTCTGGTGTGGCAATTTAGGACAGCTAATATGGTCATTAACTTTAAAAAGGAAGATTATTATTCCAGTAATTCATTTCTACTGTCTCACATAAGCACTTATATCTCTTCCCTGATCCAGTAGGGGCATTATTTACATGCTAGTAATCAAAATAATTCCTGAAAACTCAATCTGTGCTCCACCTGCTATACCCAACATAAACACCTCCATACTAGAAAAGGTGCTTTGCATCTGGCTTTTGAAACTATGGGTTTATTTCAAAACCATTTTCTATAAGCTTGTACTTACAGCATTCAATGGCTCTATTTACCATGAATGCTCCAGCTTTTCAGTTTGCAAAGCTGGATAAGCCGGAAATGGTGACAGAAAACCACACTACACTTGTCAGGAGACAGGAGGTGTTCAAAGGCTAAGAGAACGAATACCTAAAAATAACAATACCTCTAAGCCATGCTTCAAAATATCAATACACAGTTTGTTAGTAGCAAGCATCCAACATTACTTTATGTAAGACACTTCTGAAATACAAAGTGGACTGTAGTATCTGTCCTGTTTATAATAAAAAATCTTACCCTTAGTCATGGTTCAAATGCTGTTTATTTATGTGTTAATATTTATATATATTTGAGACACTCAGCCATGTTGATAAATTAAAATTTCCATCCAAACACTTTTGATCAAATAAGTTGAAATCCCAGTTTCTAAACAGCTCAGCAAAAGAGATCACTGGTAGCATATAAAATACAATTTAGTCTGAATGTCAACTGCAAAGAAAATTACTATCATACACCACTAGCATTATAGCTTCATGCAATAGTACAGCAGGATTTCCGAATGACAGGCTTTAGTTTTCCTCTAGTGTTTTTCCTGTTCCAAATACTCACAGATGAAATGACTCATTGAAATCATTTGAAAAAACTCAATCCAATAATATTTTCAAAGTGAAACTTCATAGTTCCGTTGTTTTTTAAACATGCAAATAAACCAACAGGGAAGGTACTAGATAAATTGAACCGACAATGATATGAAACACCTGTGAAGTTCATGCTTTTATACACATAATAAATCTGTTCACCTCATGTACACTGTGAAGAATATGTGGCTTGAATTTAAAGAAAATTTAATCTTTAAAGACATCTTTATTTTTTTTGCCTCACTACTCAGATTTTTGCTGTACACAAAGTCCACAAAAGCCCTCCCTAAAAAAATCCAAACAAACCAAACCAAACACCACATTGTTTTTATGTATGAGTCTATTACCTAGACAAAGAAATTTAAAGTGTTTTAAAAATCTGTTCTAGCCAGCTCAATTTTCACATATCCAACAGAGTGGAAAGGAATAAATACCAGTGAATGCAATTACCCCTCTATTTCTTTAACCCTCTCATATTTAATTCCTCCTTCACAGGACCCAATAATTATATTACTTCAGTAACTCACAGTCAGTCATACAGAGCTAGCATGCAGGCCACAAATCTAAGTGTGTGGTAGAGATGCCTTGCAGGTAAAGCAGCTATTTACAAAGTGCATCTCAAAAGCAACATAATGAGTCACCTAAATACAGGACTCTACCCATGGAAACCCAGTTCCTAAAAGAGAAAAATAACTTTGCTTTGACCTCAGATTGCATTAGTTATAGACAAACTTAGCAGCATGGACTTCACAAAAACATTAGAAAAAACTGAGATTTAACACAGTGAAATGTTTAGGGCTGAGCTGATTACTTACTTTTGCTCAGCAGTGCAATAGCCTAACAGTTCCTCTTTCCTTTGTCAAATGAAATATGACTCAGTGTAAGTTGATCAGTATTAAGTACAAGCCAGATATTCTTCTACCTCCTAAACAGCAGACCTGTAATATCAATTGCAGATTTCCTGTGCTGTGATGATTCATACACAATATATGCATGTTATCTGCATGGCCAGTACAGTTTCAACAATTCATCTAAAAATTCACAGAGACAGATCCATTTCCAAATTTTAATAGGAATTTAAACCTACAGGATACCGACTGAATTATGGATTCCAGTAGGCTAAGTCAGAGACATCATAATAGAATTTAGCAATTTTTTTCCATCCCCCCCCCCCCCTTTTTTTTAATCCAATCACCATTTTAATGGATAATCTTGTTCCTGAGATCAGTTTATTTCAAACATAAATTTATTCATGTGTTGATTTGAGGAAAAGACAGGGAAATTATTATGACACGCTGTTAGAGAGATAAAGAAATCCAAAATGAGGGTGTTTAAGCACCAAGAGGTTGCCCAGAACTCATGCAGTCTCCACACTTGGTTATAGTCACAGATTCACTAGACAAGTCCTTGAGCAAGATGATTTAACTTGAAATTAGCCCTGTTTTAAGCAAGAAAGTTGGATGCTGAGGGCTTCATTTCTAGAATTATCATCCAGATGACTTAAGACCTTAAACCATATGCATCTTTCATGTAAGAATTTCATTATTCTGTCTTTTTTTTTTTTTTCCAGTAAATAATTACTATAGCTGTCCAGCATTTTTTAAATAAAGACCTAACTTCTTCTCAGATCTAGACAAGAAAGAAAAAGCATTTCAGCCTTCAGTTAGGAATGGATTATTTAATATATCTACCATTTTCATTTCTGGCTGCACCCCAATAAGGTTGTAGCATAAAACAAAATACAAGACTGCATCTTTCCTCTGTGAAAACTTTGGATGCTTCCTTTTATCACATGAAAGAAAAGCTTTGAAAAAGGACCTAAGAGCATCCAATTACTAGTTATTACCCATAGCTACAAAATATTTCAAACAGTTCCACATTTCCATGGGAGGGGAGAAACATATCTATGATTTTTGTTAACTATGCCAGTCAGTGCAACTAAAATCTTAGTGTTTTAATGTTAAATATCAGCTTTTATAATACCTTAGAAAGGCAAAAATATTAATTGTGGTTGTGAATTATTCAGATATTACTCTATTATTTTCTGTTAAAAGAGAGTCAGCTATGTACTGAGAGCTATGTTTTGTCAATAATCCCATTAATATACACAGATACACAACAGCACAGGATTATTATTCCCTATAGTACCTCTTCATCATTAGTTTGGGACACTGTTTTGTCAAAAAGAACTCATGCATATGTTAAGAAAGTAGAGTAAGACTTCATTGGGTGTTTCTGTGTTTAGTGGGAACCATTTTACCGATAACATGTAAATATTAACAGTGAGATGAAGACATTGTGGTTAATATATATTCATGACAGATAATTGTCATCTCCACAAAAAATAAACCTTTCACTGTAAATATCTAGAAAAGATCAGTACTAATTTGAAAGTGTATTATTTTTTCACTTCACAGACAAACATGTGGGTTGCAAAATCACATCTAGTTAGCAGCTACACATATGTGGGTAGATCCGTGTCTGGATTAGTGGTATGTGAGAGCTCTATAGGCAGCTTCAACAGAGAATCATCTTACCCTTCCACAGAAATGGTCCGCTGCAAGCTCACTGTGGGTGGACGTGTTGCTGTGCTGTGCTGGGAATGACTGTGTGACCAAGGAAGAAAAGAAAAACATTTGTTAAAGAAATAGAAGTTTCTTTTGTTCTTCTTCTCTCTAACAGTTAGCTAATATTAAAATAGAAATCAGATTTTTCACACGTCTAAAGCATTTTGACTTCAGTGATGCTCATCTCTTCAACAAAGGGCTCAACCCTACTATCTCTTGTTTAAAATCAGGTTTAATTCCTCATTAAATGCAGACAATGAAGACAGTAATTCTCCCTTATCTTTCTTACTATTTTTTAAAAGTTATATATACTCACACAGTTCAGTGACTTAAATTAACTTAAATGCTAATTGTTCTGCTAAATATACTATCCATAAACAACAAAGTTAATTTCAGAGCAGAAGGTAAAACAGTAAATGATAATTTTATCATTCTCATAATTCTGTTTCTCAGGAAGAACGCTCAGTAAAAGAGGATGTGCACTGCTTATAATTGCACCATAATGTAACTTCGACTTTTACAACTAATGTTCACTGCTTCTATCTGATTTTAAGTAGATGGAGTTTTTTCACATGAATCTTAATCAATCTAAGACACAACATTTAGAAAAAAGCATTCTATTTTATCATCAAATCACAGACTCTCTGAAAAAAAAAAAAGTATTTTTGATTAAAAATACTGAGGTCTAATGTTGTGTTGTCATGATTAAGGAACCTCAAAAATAATATCTTACATAAACCAAATTAATTATGAACTATATGTTAACTTTAGTATTGTACAACTGTTAAATAGTATTGTAACATTACTATTAATGTAAATATAAGTGAATAACAAAACAGCATCAGAAGTTCTGTAACAATAAATTACATCCCTTACCCAAGACAATGTGTTTAAAAAATATAGTAAAAAAGCAAAAGCATCTGGGTGTCTCTTCTGATTTGTTTAAATAGCTCCATCACGCTGCGAGGTCCAGTATTAATAGTGCAAAGTACACATTCAAAATAAATCCTTAGCTTTGTTTTGAATCACTGATTCTACTAACTGCAGACTTTGTCTTGCTTTAAAGCTTTATATACATTGTACTGGCCAACAAAGAGGGACTGGTTGAGGATGAGAAGGTAGGAGGCACCCTTGGCTGTAGTGACCATGAGATGGTGGAGTTTAGAATTGCAGGCAGCAGGCATAGTGCCACAAGCAAGATTGCTACCCTGGACTTCAGAAAGGTCAACCTTGACCTTCTCAGGAAACTGCTTGCAAAAGTCCCATGGGACAGGGCTCTGGAGGGTTAGGAGGCCCAAGCAAGTTGGCTAATATTCAAATGCCACTTCCTCCAGGCTCAGGATCAGTGTATCACAAATAGCAGGAAATCTAGTAAGATAATCAGGAGACCTGCATGGTTGAGCAGGGAACAACTGGTAAAACTTAAGTTGAAGAGGGAAATATCTAAAACATGGAAGGA
>JAOEGS010020745.1:72226-91865 GCA_025447755.1 Corythornis vintsioides
TGGGTGACTTGGTCTAGGTGATCCTGCTCAGGCAGGGGGGTTGACTAGATGATCTTCTAGGTCCCTTCCAACCCCTAATATCTATGATTCTATGATTCTATGAAAAAAGAAACTAAAAATCCTTTTTTTTTTTTCATTCTGGGGTTACTCACAGTAGAAGTGTCAGGCATAAACATTTGCCATAACATATAATTTTCCTATTGTCCAAGCACATTAGTAATTAATTTTCCATGTCTTTGATTATAGGATATATATTGGATTAGATGAATAATGGAATAGACATGTTAATTGTATGTTCTGTCAAACCCTATGTCCCTAAATAGATATAGAAACACCATTTATTTAAAGATGTTTCTTAAATTCAATCTGTGAAATGTAGCTATTTAGGAAAGAACCATAAAATGAATTTATTGAGAATGTTACATTTAGCCTGTGATAATTATTAAGGTGAGTTGTTTAGTTACAAATTTAAATGGATAAATTGTTTGAGTAAAACATTTTAAACTAGTTTTAAAAGATTTTCAAAATTAGCAAGAACGCATCTATGACTGAGCTAATAAACAGCTTGTTATCCTTCAGGGAACTCATTTAGTATTATTAAGATTTTTAATAGTATAAGTCCTGGACAACAGCCTGAGTTTCCTTCACTAAACATTTCAAGTATTTATTCGATGTTAGGGACCATTTCAGATCAGAGAAGAGCAATAAAGCTGTTAAAGTGCCTGGAGAAAATGTCTTCTAAGAAGCATCTGAGGGACTGGGGGCTGTTTAGAGAAGAGGAGGCTAAAGGAGACATTCTTGCTCTCTACAACTACTTGAAAGGAGGTTATAGTGAGGTGGGTGTTGGACTATTCTCCCAATGATAGGACAAGAAGAAATGAAATATGTGAATTGGTCTAGGTGATCCTGCTCTGGCAGGGGGATTGAACTAGATGATCTTTCAAGGTCCCTTCTAACCCTTATCATTTTATGATTCTATGAATGGGCTCAAGCTGTGCCAGGGGATATTTAGGTTGAATATTAGGAAAAATTTTTTTACTAAGTGGTGAGGCATTGGAACAAGCTGCCCAAGGCGATGGTGGATTAGATGGTTGTACTGATGATCTTGAAGGTCATTTCCAACCTGAATGATTCTATGATTTCTTATTACCAATCTTGTCATCAGTCAACCAGCAAACCCAAGGATTTTGGATTATATCAAGGTTACTTTAGTGTGAAGGAATGAAGATGCTATCAGGTTTTCTCTACTTATAGAACTAAAATTGTCTTTGCTGCTTCCAAGGAATAATTTCTCTCTGCAAGGACCTTTGTAATTTGGTTCCCAAATGTTTTGGCCACAACCAATTGCACTGGGTATCCTGAGGGAAAACCACAGTGGTTTAAGAGAAAACATATGAGTAACAAAAAGACAGTGAAGCACAAGGAAGCATGAATCAATCAATAAAAATGGTCACAATTGGATTTATACCAGCAACTCATCCAATCTTGGAGTAAAAAGAGAATTCCATTGTCATTTAGCACTGTAAAAAGAAATATGCATGCAAGGAAGATATTACTGGAAATGCACATCTTGTGTCCATATTTATCCTGTGCACACAAACTCATATAGCATTGCAGCTTTTTGCTTCTGTTTTCTATGCTTTATTTTTTGAGTTCTGATGAAAACCTACAAATACCCTGTAATCAATGAAACACTTCACATATGAGATATGGATTACTCAGATGATAAAAAAAAAACTGATGAAGGATAAGCCCATGCATTGGATGGTCATCCACATTTTCAAATCTTGCATATGCAAGATTGGAAGCAAATTCCATCGTAATAGGCTCTTGTGTTTAAAATTCCTTTGATATATTGCTTTATTCCAAGTTATGCCCTCTTCCAATTTATCAGGGATACTGGGGTACAATGGTAGAAAATATCTGTTTAAATAATAATATTTTTAACCAGTGAAATTCTCCAAATACACTTAGGCAATTATACATCAAAAAATCAAAAGAAAGCTCCTTCACTCACCAGTTACTTCTGGATATAAAATGCTCATTTTTGTACTCAAGTTAAGTGGAACATTTTGATTGCTGTTTTTTCTCCTGGCCCAAAGATAGGCCTGGAGACAGCTTTCACCTTTGAGGAATCTAAATTAATTTAAATGTTCATATTATTAATAAAACTATGATAGCTACTGTAGCTGCAAAATCCTTTTACAGATACCAATCAGATATCCTTACCCATCAGTTCCAAACTCAAATCTTCCCTTACAATATAAATGCAAAATGTATAAATTAGTGTTGGGAAAGATTTAATGATTTCAAGTTATGTATTTCACAGATGAAATAAATAATAAATTGCCATTAGTCTTACAGTATATGTTATGCTATGCACACCTCTGAATGAGAACAGAAGTAAAACAAGACAGTGTTTTATAGAAGAAAATATTATTTCTTCTCACATCACAACTCATCTAGTTCTCTACATAAACAGTAGTTTGGAATTTGAGAGACTAAATGTTAATGCTCTTTAAAAATTACTATAATGTATTTTAATTTGCTTTGCTTTTTATTTTTACCAACTCCTGCATATCGGTCAATCAAATATTCACAAATCAAATGGCAGCTTCCACTTTTGTCCTAGCAATTTATTTTACAAGTCAATCTAAGCTATTTCAGATCTTCAAATGATAATTACAGTGATTAAAGTTAAAACATATGTTAATAAAACTTGAATTTGCACAATATATTATTGATTTCTGTGCTTTGGTTGTTATTCCTTTTGGGAAGTGAGCCTGAAACTTCCCAGAAAAACTGCAGATTTTCTTTAGGACCTTAGTAAAGACTCTCTCTGTTCACCAGCTCCCTGCATCTAGAAAACAAATATAAATAATATGTCCAGAATTCTACAGTGATAAGAGCAATATTAATACATTGAGTTAGACAAGACTAAAATTAATGTGTGGTATTCACCCTTTCTGTGAGCAAGGTGGAGAAAACCTGTCATTTCCTAAGCTGCATCAATATATTTATTTTGACACTAATTAAGATTTTTTTTTTTAATATTGTAAAGTGGTAATGCAAGAATAGCATTATTGGAAAATTTAAACTGAAAACAAGAAAGTTTGACATGGACAAATGTATATAAATCTGATGTGAAAAAACTACAGCATATCCTATCCTACTGAAGAGCTAATTTACATTAACTTTAATAAAAATCTTCTCATCACAGTGGTGATTACTAAGAACTACAACTTCATGTAGCAGCATTGTATTTTAAGTTTTACTCCTCAGTAGTGGTCCATGCTGCTTGATTTATTTAAGTCAGTGGCAAATAGATTTACTATTGCAAACATTTAAGAATATATTTTCTGTGCAACACTATGCTTTATAAAGGATTCAAAGAGATTATGTGTTTTGAGAAATAATCTTTAAGGTGATACAAAACATGATATCATGTGATTTGGAAGTCAGCCTTGACATCAAAGTATGAATCTGATTACAGTATTATGTTGCCATGTTTATTCTTGGATTATCAAAACTTCAAGCAAGTCAATGTAATTCTCTTTCTGACTTCACTGAAATACAACTTGCTTTTGGTATTGTAATGATCATCCTTTGTGGACACATGCTGTCTAATTCTACTTCTGTCATTAATTCAAAGGACTATGGTATTGTTCTAGATAGAAGAGACAGGAAAAAGAAATAGGATGGATATGATTTCAGGTTTTAAAAAAATTCCTGTATGGAATCTTGTACTTTTGATTCCAAAGCACAAAATTCCAGGAAGTTACTTCCATCAGGATTAAATTTCCCTCTTTGCGTACTTCCCTTTCTAATTGATGTGCATGTATCAACCAGAAGATTCAATCACTTGAGCCTCAGTTCTAGATGGCACCTGTGATTTCAATGGCATGCATTAATTCATTGCCTACTTTAGATATCTTCATAAAATAAGACTTTTCACACCCTTTCGCTGTAGTGTAATATATAAAATGTTTGTAAAGGCTTGATATGAAATATTAACAGCCTTCACACATGATACTGAATCTGAAGTGTCAAAAGAAAATTCTCTTCTGCTTGATTCAATGACAGTATTACATGAGTTTGTATCCTAACCAAACCTGTATGACTTCTGCTTCCAACCAAGCCTGTATGGTCACCCTCTTGACACAGATACTGCCTAAATCCTCCTACCTGCAACTCTTAGTCACTGTACCCTGAATAGGCTAAAAGTTCTGAGTACAGTTTATGCAATCTTCATCAGATCTGCAAATGAACATATTGCTGTTTATACCCAAGCCAACTACTAATCAATGTGGTCATTTATGAGAAGCAGATTAGACTGCTTCATCAGCTAACCCAACCAGCCTTGCATTGGGTTGCACAGATGTACCCTACTTCAGAGAGCAGTAGCAAGTGACATTTGGTTTCCATACTACTTACTTCCCCCATGCACATTCAGTGCAATTCAGGTGTTCATGCTGATATCTTTTCTCTTTCCAAAGTGTAATTCAATATGATGTTTTTAGGATGCTTTTTATAAAAGCTTGTGTTAAGGATACAGTCATTGCTATTCAGAATTCAGATGTTAGAAATCAGTGTAATCAAATCAAAAGCAATTTGTGATGTTCAAGACCATATGCACAAGTGTACTCTCACACCGTAGAATCATATTCTTTTCCCAGCTCAACACTTGATCAGTGTAGCCATTTCAACAGCATAAAAGCAACAGCTGTAATGATCCTCAGAAGATACAGCAAGCAACTCCAATTAGCTGTGGAATGATTAATTTTCTGTATGGACTATGTAAATACTCAGGAAAAATAAATTTCCTTAACAATGTTGAAATTTAAATTTTGAAAGTCAAACTAAATCTTCCTCTACTTCCCTTTGTCAGCTAGAAATAGGTATTTTAATATCTTGTAACTTCCATTACCCTTGCTTTTTATGCAGTTATGCACTATAAGCATTATTCTTTGATTATTCTAGATAAGCTAGCAGCTTATAGTGTTACTCTTTAAAAATGAAATAAAAACCTTTTAAAGAATAAATTGTTTAAGATCCCAAAACATTAACAAATTCTACATGCAAATTTACAATGACAACTTTGCTAAATTTAGGTTCAGTTTAAAAAGGTCAGTTGCATAACAAGGCTTTCACCAAATTCAGGGATGTTTAGAGCTTGTAACCCTTTCTGCACACCTAAGTGTATTTTTTTTTTTCTTTTTGTGGAAGGTTTTTCCTAGTGACTAGATATTGATACAGCAACTTATAGTGACTTTGGCTTACAATGGACTCCTTTATCAATTTGATCTGCTATTGCAGATTGACACGGTATTTCTGCATACATACCAATGTTTTATAAAACCCTTGTTTTTTTCCTGACCTATTTGATGTTTCCTAGCAAAAACTCAAGTTCAGGATTTTGCAGTTCTCCTGCATTTGTGACCAAGAGATAAGCATCCCTCTTTCTGCCTTCCATTTCCAGTGCTGCTTTTCCAGTACTACATCTCAAATCAACACTGTGTAAATGCTCTGATGCATAAGCAACTTATGGTGAAGTACAGTAACTATACAACTTTAACTGTCAAAATTTTTGTCTGACTGTCTAGTAAGGCTTTGCTATTTCCTACATACACACACACCCTTTTAAAACATTGAACTTACATATGGAATAATTACAGTTCTTATATAAATTCACCAAAGAAATAAATTATAGAGCTGGAAGTGAAATTGATGACAAATGGGCACAACCCTAGTCCACCAGGATAACTTTAATTATCCTTCCAATTAATAATCGAAGTTCTGAAATGGAATCTTTAAGAGAAGTTTTAAAAATCTGAAATAATATTCATATCTCACTGTAGATTACATCATTAGTAGCTAAGTCTACAAGGGAAAAAAAAACCAAACCAAAACACTCAGTTTTAAGAAATCTCCAGATGATTTTTTGTGGCCAAACACATAGCACCTCCAACTACTCAAGAAATGCAGAAATAGCTTTAAAATATTCTTTGTGAAGGGCTGAGCTACTATTTCTCACACCAAATAGGGAAGTGATAAAATACTGAGACAAATCAACTGGAGTGATATTGCTTTAATTAGGAATTAAGAGGGTGTTAGTAAAGAGCTCTATCAAGTGTATACTCAGATAACTTTCTGTTTGAAAGGTGAAGAGATTGAAAATTCAAGATCCAAACTGGGATATAGAGCAAAAGTGTCATGGTTTGCAAAGCAACCACATGTCAATCTATGGAATTTAAGCAGACGTTCTTGCCTATATATTTTTGTCCTGTTTTGTATTATTTTTTTTTTAGTAACTCACATTTAATTTTCACATGTAAGTTAGGTATTTCCAAATCTGTACTTTATTGGAAATCAGCTGGACTTTGACTCATGACATTATCTAAAAACTGAACTTTCATTTTACAACAGACAATTTTGTCACTAGGCTAGTGACTCCATAATTTTTTAAAATGTTGTTCAGTATCTTCTGTTTCTCTTAAATATTGGAAACATTTATCACTATATTTACATGAAAATCAATTTAAATCAATAAGAAGTAAATGTATTGAGTACTGATCAATAAATATCTCTGCAGCAGCATCAGAAATGTATAGGCATTTGGTTACATTTTCCTAATGACAGTTGTATGACCTTTTAAAAACAAATGTCAGAAGAATCTGATCCCACTTTGACTACTGAAATGAGCTTTTCCTTTATCATGGGGAATAATTATTATCCTAATAGATTCAAAAGGTACAGCTACATTCTGATGGGAAAAAATCTGAAAAGGAAATGTATTTTGAAATTTCAGAGTAGATGCAGGAGTTGTACCCCATTGTGCCAGGACTTTTATTTAATCTTATTATTTTTGTATTTCTGATTATTCCATTAACTAGTGTTTTCTACTTTTTGGACATAAGAAGTCAAGTGCTATGAAATCAGCAACTACAAGAGATGAGGATCCAGTTTAAACAGTTCATTCAGTTTTTCAACACCTTATGCCTCAGTGTCCTCAAATAGGCTTATACTGGTAGTATCATTGGCCTAGCAGAGACTCAGCAGAGTGCTACATCCTATTTCTACATCACAAGCACATTTTTAGCAAAACTACAGAAATGGATATATATGCCAAGTATCTACATATAGATCTTATGTCAACAATAATAAATGGTGATAATTACATGCAAAATAATCTGGGGGCCTGAGTCAGCACTGCAGGACACCAGAAGTCTAAATGTCCTGTAAAACAAGACAAGCACAGGGCTGAGGGAAGGTTCATTATTACTGCTATAATTCCCTCATATTTCCATTATGAATTACGCTGCAGTAATTAGAGGTCCCAACTGCTTTCTGTGATGCCTATCATTCAACTTGATACTAATGATCAAGGTAGTTTTTTTGCAGTGCAGAAAAATCCTGCACATCTGCACCTGTTGGATATATCTTTTAACTCCAAGGACTGCTGGTGCTATGTGTCATGTGTTTCACAACTGGACAAAAATGAAGGAAAGTCTTAATATGCCAAGGTCATACAAGCTGTCTGTTCTCAGCTCTTTGCTCTAACTGGTTAACTTTCCCTTCTCTTTTGTGTGAAGCTACAACCATGGAAGTTACTACTCCCCCAACAGGTACAGCATAGGTAGCCACAGGGTAGCTTTATTTACCCTGTCTCCACAATAATATTTCATTTCTAAGCTCAAAGAAATCTCTCAGGGTAAAAAGAGTAATTTATTCTCTAAGTTAAATCTATTCTTGGTTCTTCTGATGAACTCAGAGTCTAGCAATTACTGTGACAGATGGAGAGATGATTTTTATGATGTGGAAACTTGTCCACAGGAATGAAACTGAAATCTCCAAACCCATTTCTCATAGGGCCCTTTAGACACTTGCCAGGTAATAATAGTCATTAACTTTCATCACTGTGGACAAGACTTGAATTAAGTGAATAGCTCCATTAACTTGTTACTTTAGTGCTCCTATGCAGAGTGACACTTCCTGTCAATTTTTTTGTCATTTGTTCTGAATACACTTGAACCAGATAAGAAACCAATATTAGAAATGTGGGTTTAAATTTCTTCCAACACTCAGAAGCATTTGAACATTGTGACTGGAATTTTAGTGCTCTGACATTTTGGAAGAAGTATTTCAAGCAGATTTTCAGAGGCCAGAACAAGATGTTTTGGAAGTTGCTTACATTCACTGAAAATAAATAACATCTTTCACAGAAATTACCATTCTGAACAAAAAAGTTATTGTGTGCACTGACTTATGAACTGACTAGACATTCCTGAGATATTATGAATCACCTCTCCTGCCTTGTATGTAGCCAGTAATTGCTGTGGCCAACACTTTATGGCACATGGTATCTTCTGGTATCAGGCAAAACTTCAGTTTTGAGGGCTTAAAAGTAGCCTAGTATCATTTTGGTATCCTGGTTCCAGACTTCCCCATTAATAATAATAATAATAAAAAAAGTAGGTAATGGCCTTTGGTACTTTGAGAACGTTTCCTTTGACTGAGGAAGTCACAGAAGACTGAATTTCAGAACTTGCTTATAGGCATGGAAAAGGAGACTATATCTTTAATTTGTTCCTAAATGTCTCTTTGTAGCTCTGTTTGTAATCATAACAGCAGGAAAATTTTAATACTAATGATTTACATATGTTTGCTGAGAACTGATAATTTTTTCTTCTCTAAAGACATAGTAAATACTGATACTTAACTAAATTGAGATAATATTTCTGCTCATTTTATGAGCTAAGAATTACAGTTTAATTTCAACGGGTGCAGAATATGAACAAAAGAGGATCTATAGCACAACAAAGCACAATATTCTATAAAGATATTTTTTTTTAAAAGTAACATTTTCCAAATGAAGGAACAGAACAAACACCTGAATTGTTATCTTTTAAATTTTTTAATCAATTCTGTTTAATATTAGTTATCCTTCTCAACATAAGTGAGTAAAATCATTTTACCCATAGATAAAACAAAGCAAATAGAATTACATTATTTGCTTAAATGAAGAGAATTAGTCAGCAGGACAGCTGAAAATAAAGCTAAGCGGCATTAACGTGAAGCATCCCATCTTAACCTGAAAGTCTTCTGTAACTTTACATAATTAAACACTTGAACTGCAGAGATTTTGTGACTTTATAGATTTATATTCTCTTGCAATCATTTCTCTGAGTTTTTACAAGCTGAATCTTCCTAACAGTTTTAATTAATAGTGTCCAATATAGAAGACTCCTCATTAAAAAAAAAAAAAGAAAGAGAAGAGTCTGTAGCAATATTTGTGCTCATTAGGGTCAGAGATTCACCCACACAAAACAACATGAAAGGTGAGGCTAAAAGGCAGCATCATTTTTCTTTCATCAAGTTACATGACTGGATCTTCTACTTGAATAGAACACTTGAGTCAGTATTAAAAAGAAATTGTAAGAAAGAGTTCCAGTTATGACTTTTTCATTTGTTAATTGAAAATTATAAGGAAAATCCACAATTAATCTGTATAATTTCCAAAAGATCCTAAATAAGTTAAAGGCCTCAGGAGTCTGACAATTTACATTGAGACATTGCGTTCAAGTTGTAGAAAATTAACCAAGACAATTTATGCTGATTTTGTCTTGTCTTATAATAAATTACTATAAAATATTGCAGTTCTGGGGCTGCTTTCCAGATGTGGCACAACCCAGTCAAGTGTAATGGGTATGTGGTTTTATGCATCTGGCCTGCAATGTGTGTTTCTATGTGGAGTTAAGGTCTCCAAGCTTATTTTTAGAAAGATCTAGGTGTAAGAGTTAAAGTACTTAAATTGCTGAAGTTTTTTAGGCAGTAAAGACCATAACAGTTAGATACCTAAATCTCAGTGAAATCAGCAATAACAAGATGCTTCAATTCCCATCAAGTATGAACATCAGTACCCAAGCCAACCTCTGTGATGACCAGTTTAATCTCTTAAATTGCTTAGGGGTTGCTATATGTTCTGTGACTTCGAATGCTTAAATTTGCCTGTAGATATACCTTCAAGTCTCTTCTCAACACGAGAAGTCAGTGTTCATTTTTTTTTAATGCCACTTTATGTTTTAAGGGAGCTACTTTTTGAGAGTTATTCTAACCAGATATCTTTATTTTCTAAAGATGCTTTATCTTCGAGACTAGAGGATTAACTTGTTTTCATTTACACTGAATAAGTTGAACCTCAGTACTTCCTACTTTGGTGTTCAAGATTCCACAGAAAGAATGTACTTCTGTACGACTGTGCAGTTATTCCCTTCCACTGTCTATAAGCAGAGCTATTTAGTTATGCTAGTTGACCATACTATAAGCTTGATGTCTGTGGTTAGATTGTGTAAAATGCAGATCAATGCAGAAGTTGATTCCAAGGTGTTAAAATAGGAAAAAGTACAAATCTTCTCAGATTCTGATTTTAATTATTTACTTTAATAATTTAAACATAAAGAGAGTAATATTTAGGTAATTAAACCCATTTACATAAAGAGAGTAATTTCCAATTTTGTAATTATTATTTGAAATTTTCACAAAAAAAAAAGTAAATGAAACAACTAAACAACAAAATTTCATTTAAATTCAATAAAGAATTTGTGTTTATGGGGAGTAAGCTGAAGACTCAGTTTCACAATATCATTGCTTTTTACTGTTTGTTTGATAGGTCCCTTTTTCAGGTTGCCAAGCACTTCAGAAAACTCAAAATATGGCTAGATGTGTTTTGGGAGATATAATTCCCATATTAAACACATGGGATTGAAAAGGGGATGATGAGTGAATTGAGTACAATGTGAATTTCAATAAAGATGACAAGAGACTCCTTGGATGGAAGCCACACACCAGTACAGTTACATGAATCATTTTGACAATAAACCTTCTCCCAGAAGATTATTGTGTAGAAAAAGGCTGCACAGATACTAATAAATGAGAAAGGAGTCTATAGCAATGACTATCAGAGAGGCCTACCATTCACACCTTTTTTAAGTGCAGTTACCTTAATTTTCTGCTAGGATTAGTGAAAAGAGACCAGCACCTTCTCAGCACTCCCTTCATGGCCCAGGGAGGGATCCCAGGGATTCCTAAAATCGAGGTGACCACATGCAGTAGTGCAGAGACTGCTGGAGGGTTGTGACCATTGTGTGTCTACATGGAGGCTGTGGAAATTCAGCCACACATTGAAAATAGCATCACACACCAATCATTAAGATCCTGGACATCTAGGCTCCTTACCTATATGTCCGGCATGCATTTCAGCACACTTTTATTTGTGTAGCTCTTTAGAGGTACAAAAATCCTTGAATACCTACACAAAAGGTGTGCTGTCACCTGCAACAAAAATTGCTTTAGAGTCCTGTGTCAATATTATCTTCTCCCCTAATCCCCATTGGTGAGAAAGTAATTGTTGTCCCAGGAACTGATGTCATTAATCTACTTCATCAAATACTTCAAAATAATTTTAAAGTTATAAAATTGTAATACAAAATGGCATTAGTAATAGGATGCTATTGTCTCAGGCAGAATTAGTTTTCAAAGCAGCTCTATGACATCATTGTTAAATCTTTTTAGGAGACTGGGAAACAAAGCACAAAATAATACCTTGCCTAAGACTGTAGATCACAGTATCATCTAGAACCAGGGCTGGCTTCAGGAAACTAATCTACATTTAAAAAGCAAGCTAAATACCTTCAATCCATGTACTCAAGTACTTTAAGGAGGATCTGCAAGTTTACAAAAGCTAGACTAAACATGAACAAAATTTTAACTTATTTTTGATTTTTTGGGAGGGGTTACATTCCCAAGCTTTACTCTCATGACCACAAAGTCTTAAACCCTAGCCTTCTTTCCCCTACATGTGATAAAAATACTGATGCAATCACATTAGCAAAAGCTTAAGAGAAAAGCAAATAAATCTGAAGTGTGTCTAGGTAGTGGTGAATGTAATGCAGTTCTTAATGCAAAGACTGACAAAATGACATTTTGTATTATGTAATGCAGAAACAAAGACCTGTCTTCGTAGAAAGTGTTATATCTATGAGTTGTTATTTCCTTTCACTTCCTATAATCTTCTAATTGTACACATCATTTTCAATAATGACAGAGGCCAGAATATGAATACTTTGCAGCTGTTCCCATGTGGTACTCTCAGAGGAAAACTTACTATTTCAAAATTCACTCCTCTGCTTTCAATGTGACATATTTTCAGCTGTTGCACATTGATATAGACCTGTTAACATTAATTCACCTGAACTGATAATTCAATCAAAAAAACCAAATTACTTTTGTCCTAAAATGGAAGTATATTGTTCTGGACCTCCAAATCTCTCAGGAGCTAAGACAACCCACCATAAAACATGGGTTATAAACCTGAATTTATTATGGTCTAATAATGCTTTGGCCTATGAAATCTCTTTGCCTATTAAATTAATGAGCCTTGACAAAACAATCATCTGAGGAGTAGCTGGCAAATTATCTGGAGCAGCAATATGAAAAGCACTGGCTGGTTTACAAGCATTTCAATTGGGGGAACATGACATCATGCTCCTCTTTCTCTGGAAGAGTTATCTGTCAGACCAAATTTCTTGCAGTTCGGCAGCAGATACTCACCACTGGAACACTGAGATACATCAATGACTGCAGTTAACTAAACAAGGAAATAATCCCTGTCCTTTCCTCCTCCCCAAACCTGAGGCTGACAAATTCTTATGAAAAACTCTTTCTAGGAAGTCTGCGGGAAGACATGGAGGTATCTTTTCATATTTAACTGGAGACCATGGAAGTGTATAATGTATAGGAGTAGGGATTTGAGGAATTCAGTTGAGTAAAGAGAGACCTTGCAAAATTCCTAGTCAATATTTGGAAGATATTTTTTGTAATACAACTTCCAATAGAGAGTGTGGTATCACAGCCACAGATTTAAAGCAAGGTATTTTTATGTCTTAATTATTCTGAATATCCACCACTATACAGCCCTGAGACACATTGTCTTTATGAAATTTAGGACTGTGTGCAATGAATACTTCTGCAAAAATGGTCACCTGGATTAGGGATAGAATGGGAGTAATACTTTCTAAAATCTGTTCTCTGAATACTCAGTCCACTTACAAATCAGATCATAGTACATGTTGTAAAGATGTCACTTTCCTCATCAAAGGCATTTGATTAAATATTATTTCAAATATCTTCCTCCATGGTCAGCTATTCAAACAGTCCTGTGGAAAAAATGACAGTATTTGAGAGCATCAAAAACTGTCATATTTTCCATCTGAATGTTATTCACAGTGGGAAGGAAATATAAATTATAGCAATCAGTTGCCTCTACCACAGCATGTAGCAGAATGTGGTGCAGTGCAGTTAACCATGAGTTATGCCTTTTCTCATCTTTTGTGTTCTTTTTGCAGTTTTTGTTGGGCTGTTGAAATAAAATGAACTGATTTAAATATACAGGGATTAAAACTTAATTTTACATCAAAGTAGACCAAAACCACATTCTTAAAGACAATTGATAACTGACAGTAGAACAAATTCCAGCTTTTTAAGTCCTGATGTTAGGTCAGGTCATCAAATATCTGAAGACCAAGTATTAAATTAATCACACAATCAAACAAAGGATGTAGAGAATTATACCTAGAGGTACCAAAATGGCTTAGTTCTCTAAGATCTCTAGGGTTCCACTAATTATTGTCATGTGAATATCTGTTCTGCAGGCAGTAGCCTCAAGAGATTCCCCCTTTTCCTCCAACCTGCATAGTTATCTATACAGATCAACCACGTAACAATGAATTGCAACGCATATTTAGCAAGCCACAAACTAATCCTCAGTTCTTCCAACAAAAAATTCCATGTCCCCTAAATTCCCTAGAAGCTGCTTGTTCAACTTTCTAGTACACCTTTGTCCCTTCCTTTATAAAGGGACACTTTTTAAAGAGTCTTTTTATAATTATTTATTTTGTTGTCTAGCTCTAAACACACGGAAGTATTGTGATGCTTACAGAGAAATTAACTCATACGTACACTGTACCTAAAGATTTGAATACACTTTACCACTTTTTGGCTAGCTATTTCCTTTAAGATACCATTTGCAGAGAAATTTAAATATTTTTGACAGATCTGTTAGTGCCTGGCAGCCTTCTGAATGTATTTATACCTTTATAAAACATTGCCCTTATCAGTGTTTTTCATCCTAACTTGCACTGGCCTGAACAGCTTGACTAATCATTTTGCTCAGTGATTAAGTATCTTTTTACAAATTCTAGAAGCTTCACAGTTTTCATTCTAATAAAGTAACAGCTTCTGCATGGTCATACCACATCTGTTGCATTCTTCACTACTATTTGTCATACTGCTTTTATAATTCCACTATTTAATAGCACTGCAATGTCTTTCACAGCTGTTTATTTAATCCCTGGGGTTTATTTCCGGTTATTGTATTTTACATTAATTTATCATTTTACTTTCCACTTACACACCCTGCTCTTCCCTTCCTATATCAACTCTTTTAAAATTGTTTTCTGTAGAAAATTTCTATGATGAATGCTCCAAATACAGTTATTTTTTCTCTACTCTGGAATAGAAAATATTCTAATTTTTTTCCTGGCAGAGGAAGCATTCAACATCTACTTGAAAACTTGTGCCTAACTCTGTCTCCCAAGTCTTAATTGCAAATAGTTTGCTACAGTCCTAGTAGACCACAGAAAAAAAGTTGGGTTATACTAGAATACAGTTTTTAAGTTATGTTCTTTGCTTTATCAATGCTTCTCATGACACAATCAATGACAATATTTATACAGAAAAGTCTTCTATCACTTCAGTTATGGAAATGTTCATCATTTTAGGTATTACTAACTGTCCTCTCAGAATGCAACTAGTCTAGGAAATGCTAAATTTTAGATATATTCTCTACCATGACTTGGTGAGGGAGGTGATTATTTTTTGCTCAATTTATTCCAAATGGTTTAGGCAGCCACCCTATAAACCCACAGATGCTCAGTGAACAAAGTATATAAGACACAGAAATAAAATTATGATTCTAATCAAATTACTAAAGCTTTTGTGGAAGTCTTACTTTCTGGACAAATAATGAATTTAGTTGTAAAATGTGATACATCTGTAACCTATTTTAGAGCACCATTCCAATGGATCAAAACATTGTCTGTGTCCATCACTGGATTCTGGATGACCAAAATTATATAACAAAGTACCATATATCTGCCAGTAGTGCAGATGTGAAAGCATGGTTAAAAACAAGCAAAAGCTGTAGAAAAAGAAGATTTATGGCGAAGATGCAAACTATGAGATAAATCCAGTGATGTTCATGCACTTTAATGAAGGAGGTGAGGAAGAAGCGCATGCAGTACCTGGTGATCTCAGAGTCAGGGAGCAGGCCTACGTGGTAGTGGGGATAGGGAGCTGTAAGAAGGAAGCTTTTGTCACACTCGACAGGGGAATAGTGCCTAGGAGAAGGTGGCTTATCACACAGTTTGTTCACAGTGCTGTAAACAGGTTCAGGAGGCCTGGTGATACAGAGACAAGAGTAAAAGATCAGGTGTGTATTAGTGGCTGAGAATACAGAGAGAACACAGCAATCATTTTAAAAGCATGCATAGCAAACCTGTCAAGACCTTTTCTGTAGGACTTTTCTGATAAGTAAACTTTGCTGTTAAAGGAAACATTAGAATTTGATAACACAGTATTATGGCACACATATATAAAGATATACCCAATAGAAGTGGGCCATAAATCTGGCTTACAGGAAGTGTGGCACTGAAAGGGACAATCTTATCTCTGAAGTTCAGTGATGAATTTTCCCACATACTTTGGGTTTTATTGTTTGGTTGGTATTTTTTTTTGATCTAACAACATTACTTCTGAATAGCTTTCTGTGATCTTAATTTTGAGCATTGCATAGAAGAGGACATTACTCAAAAAGAGGTATTTTTTTACCCATTAATTTAAGACAAAGATTAAGTACATATTAGTTGTTAATACAACATAGTCCTGCCCCAATGAACTGGGGATTTGCAAGTAAAGATGTGGTCGAAGTGAGACATACCCTATAATAACATGGATGGTAACAAACTCTGTAAGCAATTAATCTCATTGGCAGACAATTAATTTCATTTCAAGTGTTTGTTGCTCTCTTTTCAGCTTCAACCTTCCAAACCTGATTATGCAGGCCATATCTCCAACAGTTAACCTTGTTGACAAGGCTACTGCAATGTCACTTGCAGTGCAGCTCCAAATTACAGATAGCATTCTGTGAAGCTAGAAAAAAACAGTAAGATCCTAAAACTGATACTGACTGATCACCAAGCATTTATCTCCTGCTACATAGAGGCCACCTGCTTGGGAGAGGCAACACTTACCACAAATCTCCCAGGGAGACACCTGGGGAGAGGGGAAAAGGGGCTTTAGCACCAATCAGCTAGGGATCCACAGGAAACAACCAGCAAACAGTTTTCAAAAAGTGCACCACATAGTACATTTCCTATTGTGCAACTTCTCCAGCTACTGTGTTGGCCCCAGCAGATACCTCTGAGCCTACTGACAGAGTGAAACTTGACTCATAATTTCCTGAAGTTTCTGTATTAAAGAGTGCCAAGACGCAACTGTCTTCATATCCTCTCTCCTGACAGAAGATCCATAGTATGCCACTGTCTTTAATCATAGCAATACAGTATTAGAGAGATGGAAATCTTCTTTCAAAAGCCTGAAAATATCACAAGGCCAAGCAGTTAATGAACTCTTTTTGTTCTCCTGGTTACACTGTGCCTCACATGGGTGTGGTTTTTGCTGTGACTTTCACAGGTACCAGAATTTATTACGGTCATGGATGCACTGGCAGATACAGAGAACATACTTTCCTTTGTTGTTAGCTTCTGTTTTTATCCTTTGGGGGAAAAGGAGTAGCTGCTTTATTTGAAAATTGGTCTCACTTGGTGCTAATAACATTATTCACAGCAATCTGACATAATTTGAGAACTCACTGGGCCCAACTTTCCCAGGGAAAACTTTTAACAGTTAAAAAAATGACAATTTTAAGATTACCAAATATCAAAATATCAAAGCTGCCACTGCTCATTTGGTTATAAAGCATTCTGTAAAGCATTTAATAAAGTATCATTAAAAATGTTTAAGGTAGCATTTTTTTTTATCAGCATATTTCAAACTTGTTTCAGAAGATTTGATTTAATAATTTATTTACTAAATAAATTGCTGCCTTTAATCCAAAAGCATCCAGAGAAAAAGAAACAGTGTTATTATTTTACTTTAGACCAATACTGCCTTTTATTCCCTTAAAAAACACTCTTTCTTTTATGCAGTATATTAAGTAACAAGTAAAACTATCAAATATAAATGATACCTACTATGAAAATCGAAGAAATATGGCCCCATGAAGGAAGATGAACAACAATTGTAGATGTCTCCATAGCTTAAAACACTAACCAGTCCATAAACATTTTTTTAGCTTCCTATATTCAAGTTACTTGTCATCTCTGAGTGGTAGATAACATGAGATTGTCGCTGTCCCTTGGATATGTTGTAAAAGCTCAAACTACACTGAGTCATCAATGAGTGACCATCCAACCTTATACTGAGACATAAATCATGCCACAGAGATGGACAGATATGAGGGACTGTTCTGTTAATTGACAGTTACAAACTGCTTCCAAAAGAGAAAAAAACCCTTTTAATATCTAAATATTCAAACCCAATTAGTCCTTCAAATATAAATACAGAGTTGTAACAAAATATCTTGTGAAGTCCAGAAAATGTTAAAATATTTAGTTTTTTTCACTCCTTTCAGTCTTGCTGGATAGTAAGATTACAGAAAATTCTAACAAGTCACCACTCTGATGTACAAAGTTCACCTTCTTCATCTTCTCTGTGGCAAAGTACTACTCAGCTAAAATAGTGCCTACATACTTTGGAAGACAAAAACATAAATAAATAATAATTATTAACACAGTCTATCTGTATTAAATGATCATTCTAATGCAGTATTTGCTCTTGTCCTTTATATTTCTCCTCACTGGAAGAAGAACTCTCTCAAAGCATGGGTGAGGGAAAATGCTAGAAATAGTTTCTGTTGTGCAGTTTGGAAATAATACAGTCAAGGTCACCTCAACATTTCTTTCAAAAACAACTAAGATCCAGACTAAACATAAACATTGAGACTTTATGATGCATTAATTCTTCAAATGAAATGGAAAAACGTAGCAGGTGACTTATCATGCTGTAACAAAAGATTAGAAGCCAAATATATACTACTTAAGGACTGATTCACTGTAGTTTATTTACAATTGTAACACTAAGCAATTTTTTCAGTTTTGAACATGGGAAAGAACAAAGTAGTACATTATGAAATTTATTTTGTGCATTATCTTTTTTATATATATATACATTTGCAAAAAATCCACTTAAAATGCCAAATGTATAAATATTACAATATACTTCTTGGAAAATTGCAATATCTCCTTTTATGAGTAATTATCTAACCTGGGTCAACTCCAAAAAGAACTAAACGCTGCTGTAACTCCTTATTTAGCAGATATGCTTCCTCTCTGTCTTTAAAATGTTTATTTAGTGACAAACATACATTGCAGTTCTCTGCCTTTATCAGTGTGCTAAAAAACAAGCTTTGTGATAAATGAGAGCAGCAGCTGTTAGGTCTAGATGGACAGCAATAATTAGGTTAGTCGAAAATCAGCCACACCATACTATAGGAAAGACAATAGAAAATGCAAGTAATAGCATAATTTGGCTTAGCATGCCTCAGATAATTCTAGGACAAGAAAGAGAATCAAGTCACTTGACGCCACAAGGTAAGCTTTTAAATGGTAGTATAACAGCAGATAGTCATGAACTACTTTTTCAGCCAAAAAAAAAAATAAAAAAAAAAATTTAGTAACTTGAATTGTTAGTCAGTATAGAGATCTAACTGCAATGAGTCACAATTTCCATAGAAAAGTGTAGCTAATTGGTAGAAAATCTAACAGTAATAGTGAGAGGTAGAAGATTGATCTGACACTGGTTTTATATATTTATTTCATAATGGATTGTGTAAAGAAAGCAAATCTTCCTGTGTGTTTATAGCCCTTATAATTCCTGGTTTGGATCGTTACTGTGTTATTGTTTCAGGCTGGCTTTATTGCACAACAGAAATTATAAGAAAATGGCATTATTAAAACCATTCCCTCAGCATCATACTGGGTCCTTAATTTAACTTTTTTAAAATTGCAGAATCCTGTTTGGTAGGGTTGCCAACACATAGCACATTAAATGTTAACATTTTTGTTCGTTTGGCTGGTTTGGTTTTAGTTTTAAAATCCTTTATTATATGGAAATAAACCAGCTAAGCTCTCACTGCATTTTGACTATGCAGGTCTATAGCCCGCAAACACAAAATTCAATCTGAGAGAAAATAAATCTCACAAAGTTCCCAACAGTTTTGTTTGTTTGTTTTAATTTTTGTTTTGGGTTGTATTTGAGTAACAATTTGAGTAGGCAAATACTACATTAGTGATGATCATATAATCTTGCTGGGAAGTTTGCCAAGGACTGTCTTTAAAAGAATATCATTAATATAACATAAATAAATGTCACTTTAATACAGATGAACTCTTCCACTTCTAAT
>JAOEGS010020745.1:98766-116403 GCA_025447755.1 Corythornis vintsioides
ACAAAAAAAACCAAAAAACACCCCCCAAATTTTTTATTAACAAAAGCACTTTTTTTTTTTTTTTTTTTTTTTCTGTTATAGAATCATAGAATAATAGAATGTTAGGGGTTGGAAGGGACCTAGAAGATCATCTAGTCCAACCTCACTGCCAGAGCAGGATCACCTAGATGAAGTCACCTAGGAATGCATCCAGGCAGGTTTTGAACGTCTCCAGAGAAGGAGACTCCACAACCCCCCTGGGCAGCCTGTTCCAGAGCTCTGTCACCCTCACTGGGAAAAAAATTTTCCTTGTGTTTACCCTAAACATCTTGTGCTCCAATTTACTCCCATTGCCTCTTGTCCTAAATGTTATGCAAGATATAAGGATTTAGGAAAAAAACCCTTAGAATTTGAAGAAAAAAAAAAAAAAAAGAAAGAGATAGTGGACCAACTGAGCTGAATGTTCAACCGTTTATGCTTTACTGATAAATTCATTATAGCAAGTAAGTTAAAAAAAAAACTTTGTTATCAGCTTCACTCAAATCATGACCACAAAGGATTGTGAAATTGTAAAAATCTCTTAAGGAGAACTTACTGCTGCAAATAATTTTAGCTTGCACAAATGAAAATCTGCCAGAAGTGTTCACATATTATGACTGCATGGGTAATAAATTTCCTTATGTGATCACCATGTAAATTAGCCCTGAAAACCCATTATAGCAAGAACTAGGTAAGTTTTAATGGATAACACTGCAGTAGTTGGCAATCATCTTAATTATAAAAAAAGTATGTGAGGAAATCTAATTATAAATGCTGTAATCAGGGGATCTATAGGTTTCACTAAAATTATCAATATGATAATTAACTAACTTCCCAAAAGATTTGAAGCCTTTCTAAACTGGTCAGCATCAAAGACTTTCCACATCTCTTCTTTAACAGACTCATCAGCAAATCCTATAGTATTGCACAGAAAGAGTCCATTCACTATTCTCAGCTGATAGCTGTGAAGATGACTGTGAGAATTAAGTGTGGTATTTTCAATAGTTGCACTTGAATCAAGAGGCAATAATTTAGCTACATGAACATTTTAAAAAAGGCTCAACATGGTTCAAGGGTTAAACGGTCCAGTTTTGAAGGTCAGAGTTTCTTACTCACTGTGATCAGAGAAGAAACCTGGTTCCTGTCTCTTGGTGCTTTATGATGTACATTCAGTAAGGAAATGCAAAGTCAAGAAGTGCCATTTTTCTTGTAACTATATTCATTTTAAATTTGTGTTTTTGTATTCTGGGTATCAGTCTAGCACATAAAGTATTGCAATTAAGCCTCCACATTTTCAATAGGTCAAAGTAAGTACTTGTTTAGAACTATGCTATTTTAATCTGATTTGCTCTGTTGCATTCTGAGGCTGCTCCTATTACTCTACACTTTTATTTCTGCAAATGCCACAAGGCTTGCACAGAAAATTATGCTTGTAGAGTCAGCCTCTCCTGTCAATAGTACCAGTGCCACAGAAGATTACACATACCATCCCTTTATTGGACAACACACTAAGCTGGAAATCCAGATAGGAAGAACAACACAGGAGAGTAGTATTTCACAGAATGGCTTCTTTGGCCATTATTTTTTTTCCCCAAATAATACAGAAAGGACACTGGTGTGATTATCTCACTCAAGAACCAGACTGTGTCAGTATTTGGTTTTACTGTCAGGAGCAAAAGCAGCAAAATTAACTTGTTAAAAAACTAAATATATCAGGACAGGGATATATCTCTTTTCCTAAAAAGGTAAAAAGACATACTAATTTCGTACAAATTAATGTCACTGTATATACTGCATAGTTCTGTGAGCAAGTATGCTTTCTACTGGGTATCCACTGAACTAATGGGCTAGGACTCATTGCCTCCTCTTCTATGACTATTTGTTGGTCTGTTTGTTTTTTTTTTTTTTTTTTGTAGTTTTGTTGTTGTTGTTGTAGAAATAATTAGAAAGGTAAAATCAGCTACATGGAACACAAAAAAAACCACAGGACTGTCTAAAGATGCTTCTTCATTACCTTACAGGTCTTGTAACTGTAAGGTTACATTAAAGACCATTGTCTTTTAATTCTCAGGGCAGCTTTCTTCCTTTTTCAGGATTTCTTCCTTCATTTTCTGTGAATTCTTGATCTCCAAGCAACTTTTAAGGTTGCTTTTTTTTTCTGTTTATAAATTTCACCAACTCCTTCTCAGTAATAATGGCTCTGATGTCTTATTACAGAAGGAGAGAATTCAGCACTACAAGTTTATTGACATGGCCTGCATCACTGTAATCCAGGTAACTATATTGGTATTCTTCTTATACATAGGCAATTTCCAAACTACAAGATCAGTACTAGCCCAGGTAAAGCCCATTGCCTTCACACACAAATTAATGAAATAAATGTTTTAACTATTAATTAAAAAATATAACCTCTTGGGACACCGGAGAAAATTAATCTTAATTTTATGTCTCCTAAATCGAAGAAAAGCAATGTCAGCTTTGCATCTTCAATCAAAACAAAGGATAAATTCTTCTAACCAAAACAGGGAAGCAAGGTGTGGTTTTCATACATCTATGTCCTGATTAAATACTGCATCATGATTTAGTTAGTCTGAATCTGTCTGATCCAACAAGTTAAGCAGCTTAAGATTGTAATCATATGCAGCAAGAAAAATGCAAATTAGCAAGTTTTAAAGCCGATGAATACATAGGTGGATATGTTTCTTTGGCTTGAGATTCACAGACGGTAAGGTTAGATGATCGCAACAGCCAACTCCTAGCTTTGAACAAAAATAATTTATAAATACAAGCACAGGAAAAAAAAAAATCTCATTTTCTGAAGCACTAGACATTACACATGAGGGTTTATTTTACAAACTTCACAACTGTTGTCTTCTAAGTGAATGGTACTGCTCTTCAAATAGATAAATACACAGTGGGTCATGACTGACATTCAGTGTTGATTTAAATAAGGCATAAAAGAACCCTCCTAGCATGTTTCTATGTGTCTTTTTTTCCCTGGAAATCAATTATACAGATACATTTCTGCTGCTATACTTCCCTACAGTAGTCACAATTCTTTTGTGATTATTAAAAAAAAAAAAAAAGCAGAAAAAAAAAGCAGAAAAAAAAAAAAGCAAGCAATTTCCAGGATCATTTTGCTGATAACCATCAAAAGAACCCCTTTTTCTAAAGGTACCAAGTAACACTGCGTAAACAGTTTCCTTTTAACCTCTATGCTCTCATACAACACTGTTTCCTTTCATGATTGCTCTAATGCTTGAGAAACATTTTCCAGTTTCCCTCCTATATTTATTCGCAGACAGTTTATTAATTTTTTTTCCCCACAGTGTTTTGTCTCCATAACTTTTATCCTTCAGAGTGTGTACACTGAACAATTACAGGCTATTTCAGCCTCGCTCCCCCTAAACCAAACAAGGTGGACCTTTCGGGGTGAACTGTCACGGACCAGTACAAATGCACAGACAGTCCCTCCACCCATACCTGCAGTGTGTCAGATGAGTCACTGATCCTGAGATCTCCTAGTAGTGTTAGGAAGCAGAAAATTTTGCTCAGTGTCAACATTGTATTACTGCAGCCATGTTGTTTAGGAACAATCGGGTTGCTCCTATACAATATGGACCTCAGGTCAACATTCACTTGTGTGATCTTTGTCTTAGCTGCCTTCATACATGTAACAGTTTCAATCCATCTTCCCTCGAACATGGGTAAAAAGAACTGTACATCATATTCTTATTTGTTCTTTGCAATCGACATGAAAGGTCACAAATAAAGAGAAGCATCTGACCTGGTGTAGTCATCCTCCACAAGCATGTGCTTTGGAATGGGTGAGTATCTTCCTGGTGAGATAGGGGCCAGGGATGCCTTGTACTCTAAAGTGCCGTTGTTTCCAGAAGAGAGTATATGATTTTCCATTGGTGGAGAATAAGCTGATGGTAAGAACAAGAACTCCTAGTTAGACACTTTCATAATTGATTAGATCTCACAAAGAGCATCATTTTTTAGTTAAGTACCAAGAACCTACTCATTGCTCTAAATAACATCAGAACAAACAGTCCTTGTCTGAGAGACCTTAAAATATGATAAGAAGGAATGAACAGCTGGAGTTTTCATGAAAGATTAATCATAATGGTAATAATAATAATAACAATAATAATAATAATAGTAATAAATGCTGGCACATTTGCACGGACTGACATTTTAGAGGGCATCTGAGTAAAAGAGGATAGTTTGGGAGACAGGAAACATTTTCTTCAGTTAGGACTGGCTTGAAGGAAACATAAATAGGAGAGAATGACATTAAAACACACTCATCCTTTGGTTCCAATATACACCAACGAAAGCAATAGTATAAGAGCTCAATGCAGGATAAGAGCATGCATTTTATGCATGGGAAGAATTATGTATGTGAAAATTTTGGCTCTAAAGGGGCCAAAATTCCCAAAATAATTGAAATTTAAGTAACAACATAATGGTATTTACATAATTGTAAATCTGTGTATTTAAAATAGAAACTAGATAAAAATATCTAAAATACTAATGATTAATAATGCAAATTACAAGACTATGCTGTCTGATTCTATACTGGGTCTGCAGGTTGTGTTGTTTGTTTACTTTTTGCTATTCTGAAGTTACTGGGGTTATTTATGGTTGGAAAGATGTAATGATAGTTGTACTCAATCTCTAGGTAATTAAATTAGAAAAGGAGACCATAAATAGGAAAAAAAAAAAAAAAAGATTTTTCATTGAGCAATGATTAATTTTACCATGAGCAGAAGACAAATAAACTAGTATTATTTCTAGTTCTATTTCGAATTCTAGTATTAGTTTTAGTCTTTCAGATGCTGAGATACAGAATGTTTCAAAGCAAAATAGCTCTGCAGAGCAAGGCCTTTACCCATTTTGAAATATTCTGAGCATGTAGGTATAATGAAAGGTTCCCTGAGGATGGATGAATCTCTATGCACCAGCAGCCTGGGATGGGCTATTGCAAATCTTTTCAACCTTTACTCTCCCTTTGGAATTACTTATGTCTTCTCATATGCTGCTGATCTATAATCTGACACAATAAAACACACTGTTTTAGAACTCCCAGTTTGTTTGTTTGTTTTTTTATTTTGGAAAGTACTACAAAGCAGGAGATTGGACAGGGACATTTAGTTTTTTATTTTTGAGCTTTGCTAAGATCAAAAACAGACTGCTACTGAACAACATGATTGCCATCTGTTGTGACATTTGCTAACTAAATAGATATCCTCAACACAGCTGAGTATGCCACCTGATGTGCATGTTACAAATCCTTCCCTTTATTTCTATGGAGCAGCCTGAATAAGAAGGATTATAGATATTTAGCTTTTCCGTAACTTTGTCAGTCCACAGTAGCAAAGATATATAATAGTGCAGAAAAATCTGGCTTTCCCAGCCCTTCATAGTCCTTAACTGCCCCTAGGGCTGGTTATTGGCAGGAGATTGGATTGGGTATGGATCAGTTTCTGAAGCTCCTGTCAAAAACTGAACTGCCATCCAATTGTTACATGGTGAAATCAGGTCCCTGTTGGTAGTTTAACCCAAGGCAGACAATTTTAAATGAACAATTAAATGAAGAAAGGGAGTTTCAGTAATGAACTATTTAGACTAATAGGCACCAGTGGTATGGAGAGATGCAACTGGAATGGTAAAATTGTTGTGAATGAAAAATGATAATGGAAATGCCTGAATATGGACAACAGGGGGACTTGTGGGAGGGATATAAGAAAGGGAGGTATTGATAGCACCTTGATTTATCAATAGGCTGTCAATACAGAGTGTAACTATGTTTAACTTGTCGGGACAGCCTACACCAAAACTAAAACAAAGAACTTAAGCCATTAAGAGATGATGGCAGGAGATAAAGACTAGGTTGGAGCCTAGGACACTCAAATAAGGAGACAAAAGAGAAGTAAATCATGTTCAGTAGGTGGGATATGTGGGAGAGACAGAAGATCCTAACTTCTGTCATCTCCTCAAGGACACAAAAAACACATCAGCGAAGGAGGTTGTCAACATAAGAAGAAAGTATATGTGTATGATAAGGACTTGTATTTCAACATCTCAGGGAGTCCTGATAATGCACCTGGATGTACATCTTGCTATCTGAATGTGACATGAACCTAGATGACTTTGAGTGCTTGCAGATCAGAGACTGGCTGAAATCAGTTTTTTTTAATATAAAATTAATTTTCCCTTCCTACGAGATCCTTCACTGAACTTTACTATACTGTGCCAACAATTTCTCCTACAACAGCTTACATTGAAGTCAAGGACAAATGAGGCCTTTGTCCTTAGTGAAAAAGTAGCAGATGATAAAGTTAATGGACAGGTTAAGAATTAAGCAAAGTGGAACAATAATTAAGGAACTAGATGTACACGTAAAATAGGTAATTTTTTTATAAGTAGAGCAGTGATATTTTACATTCCAAGTAAACATTGTATTCAATATGTATTTGCCACACCCTTTTCAATTTATTCTTACAAGTTGCTGCTTCCTTGCTGCTTGTTCCAATTTGACAGTGGACTACAGTCTACAAATCTAATAATATTTCAAAATATATTTGCATATACTTATTTACTGTAATTGCCACAATTTACCATTCTGTCTGATCACCTGAACAATGGCTAATTGGAATCAGCACAGCAGTACATCAGCTGCATCATTACTTTTGCTGCAAAAATAACAGTTATTTTTAATATTTCATGAGTGTAGCATGCAGAAGTAGCAATAAGCTTTCATTCTTGTAGCTTTCCAAGCTGTTTCATAAACTTTAATGTGGTATTTTGGACAAGCTATGAAAAAGTAACAATAATCTATAAATTGACACCTCCAACAAAATGAGTTACAGAAGTCACTTACAGTGAGTAATATCAGGTGGGCCATATGGATCGGTCATGTAAATGGTGGTGGGCTTTCCAACTTTCAGATACACTACATCTGATGTGTTCTTCAGGATCGCTACTGCCTCTTCATGGGTAACTTCTTCTAAACTGTAATTATTTACCTTAAAGGAAAAATCAAACAGGTGAGTCAGAATGCAGAAATAGACAGAAAAAAATGACACACCTTGCAGTTTCACACTGTTGGGAAAAATGCTATAGACAAAGAACACTGAAGATTACAGAAGCATGACAGCAGCAAGGGAGAAAATACAGTTTGAAAATACAGCAAGTTAGAAAATACATATATAGTCAGACTGATGTAGTATTGACTATATCACAGAATTACAATGGGCTGATATGGCACCTGGTTTTACCAGTAGAAAAGTCCTTTCTGATATTCTGCTACCAGTATCATCATTAACATGAAACTATAATTAATACTAATTTAATAACAATACCATATTATTAACAGAAACTATGTTATTTGACCTATCAAGATGAACTGTCCGTGAAATTGATGTCTTAGTTTGCATGGTTGGGACCTCAGAAACACTTAACATACCCAAATCTTTCCATGCCTGATATGACAGCGACCACTGAATAATAAGAGGTACAAGGCACAGAAAATTATAAAGGACAGTTCTATAGAAGAGAAAAAGGGATTGTCAGTGAGAAAATGTATCATTTCTCTGGAATTGAGATACTGGAAAAGTAGAAGAATGTAGGAATAATTCTGTGTTTTATTGGAAAATAAAAATACAAGAGCAATGGTAAGAGTACAGGACTACATAGAATCATATAAATGTCTGGTTTAAAAGGGACCTAGAGGTCATCTAGTCCAACCCCAACTACAGATTAAACAAGGCTGGAAATATGGCAAGAAATCTTGACTATTTAGGATTTATTCACAGAGAAATAAATTCAAAATAAATGTGTCAGAACTGGTTTATTGTAGACTCATATAAAACTTATCCACTTGTAAATCCATTATATCCACGTATGTCAACATACGAGAGTTGCTGACACTGTGTGCTGTATTTTGACAGGTCTTCTATTTAAATAAAAATCTGATACCTATCTTCTATAAATTTTTCTGTTTCTTAAGAACAGCAGTAACACAGATATGCACTTTAATAAATACATTTCTTTTATATTACTATGCTGATAGTGACAAGAAGTGACTGAAATTGAGCCTTTCTTGTTTATGTATTTCCAAACTGCCAAACACTGCAAAATCACTTTTTCAGAAATATAACTGCGCAGTTGTCCTTTACCTTTCCCCCATGCTGTCTGTATATTGTATCTAGCTGCTTGTGTTTTATTTTAACTGCAAGCTTTTTTAAATGAAGAAAATATCATACATGATATCACATATAATATCAAATGAAATATCACACACATTCTGCTCTGAATAAATATTCTTATTCAAAAAAATGAAATATCATTCTCTGGATTTTGACTTTTGGTCTTTTTAAGACTGAATAAAAATAATTAAGAGAGAAACTGATCTGCTGCAATTGTTTTCAAAAGTTACTTTCCCTAGAACTGTAGTTAATAAAAATCATGGTTAGGACTGTTTTATTTCCAACACAACACACTTGAATGCCACAGTTGTGCAGCTGAAAGATCAACAGCCATTTTAGAGACAGAAAATATAGTAGGATATATATAATACTTGTATTAGCTGTGACAGGTCCTACTTCTTATCTCTCTGACAATAACTTTACAGGACAGGTATTTACCAATGCTGTGTACAAGTTGTACAAATGTTGAAGTAAAAATAAAAACTAAAGATCAAGAGAGTCTGAACTAAGAATTAATGTCTAAGCAGTTATCTTTATACACTTTAAGATCCTAGAGATAATTGCAAATGTTACATAGAATTTATTTATTTTTTATCATTTCCAGCACTTGAAAAAAGGTGAAGTGAATCAAGTGAAATCCAGGTACAAAGGTGAACTTCAGAAAGAAGATGCTAGAAGAAAATTTTAAGAAACAAAAAATGAGAGTACTTATTGAGCATTTTCTCGTTTCCATAAAGATGCCTATTTTAACAGAATTTCAAATACTAAATCTGTTTCAGTGGTTGTGGCACAGTCAATGCATAGTATCAAAGTTAACTCCGTACTCTTGATATTAACTTAACAGATAATATAATTTAAAAAAAAAAAAAAAGAGTTGAGTTAAAGATGGGAGATGCACATAGAATAAGAAATGTATATACACACAACCATCCGAGATGCTGAAACTTGTTCAGAAGGGCTAACATCAGAGCTGAGTAGATACAATGGGTACTGCACGCCAACTTTCTGTCTATAAAAGCCAACTTCAGTAGAAATTAATTAAGATGGGGAAAAACTCTAAGGTGTTTTAATGCTAAAAAAGAAATGTGAGTGGTCAGTTAAGTTACAAAAACTGGATGCTTGAGCCACAAAGTGCTGTGAAAGGAGCCCAAGGAGAGAAATAAGACAGAAAATAGCCATTGAGCAAGTGAGGCTTTTCTAATTGAAAAGGTTTAATATACAGAAAATTCAGAAACAACACCTGAAGTAAAAAAGAAATTAGGAAAGCAGTTTCTTTAAATAAGAAGTATGTGAGACAAAGACATATTGATATTACTGGAAAAAAATAAGAGGAAGAAATAGTATAGCAATAAAGCAGGAAATTAAAGGTACAAGTCCAATCAAAGAGGTTCTTTGAGTAATAAGGGAAATCAGTAAGAAATGTTGCCAAAGAGATATAAAACAACTGGAGTGGTTTTGTTCCTAAATAGCATAATAAAGGCACTGAAGTGTAAACCTAAGCAAGAATTATCTTATTTGGAAGTTTTCCTAGATTCATATTGGAAAACAAAGGCACTAAAAGTATCCAGAGTGAAAAGATTAGAATCCTGAAAATGACTGTACAAGCACTCTAAAGATTAACTTCATTCACAACAGCATAAACTGTTAACTGAATAAGAGCTCTAAAGGAATAAGATTTAATTTTCCTTTTTTAAATGGAATTCATTCCTTTTTTCTATTGATTTAGGGTAAGAGAGGCTTAATTCACTCAGTGAAAAAGACAAACAGGCATTCCTTACCTTGTCAGTGGTAATGTTTGCTTTTGTGTAATACTCTACTTTTCAGTCAGAAAGTGGATTTTCCTGAGTGAATCCTGAGTGAACATTTGCCAGTAAACACCTGCAATGTGCCAGCTGTAAATCTAGAACATGGATCGCCTTTGGAAAAACCATGATTTAAAAGGCTGTGAAAAGTGAAAGGTTTTCAGTGCTGAAGAACAATTACTTTCCTAAAGTTTAAAATCTGCTTGCATTAACTAACTACTTATAACCAAAGTGCTGGATTCTGAATAGAAAGAGACTGGCTATCTTCATGGGACAGTCTGATAATCCTGCTAGAATTGGCTTGCTTAGATTATTGATAGTTATGAGTTATAGTTATCTTGTCTAAACAAGATCTGCTTTTTGAAGACAAATGCAGTGTTTGTGCTTCACAGACAAAATACAAGACTTGGCAGTAGGCTTCAGGCTTCAAGCAGTGTAGTGCATACACAGTGCAAATGGCACTGTAATATACTGGACCAACATTTTTCAATCGCAGTTTACACTGATTTTGTTTAAAAAACCCAAAAGTTTTTAAGGCTAATGAAGAGGAAAGAGAATGATATAATTGTAAATGAACAACCAGATGAGAGTATAATTTGAAATAATATTGCGAAGCTTATTGCTAGGGTACCATTCAAAGACCAATCCAAACAAATGCACATTTGAATGCTAGACAAAGCATTGCAAGACCAAAGTCAATAACAGTGTAAATCTGGCAATCTGGCTCAGAGCCCAGTGCTGCATCAGAAGGGATACAGCCACTGAAACCACTGAGTTGAATCAGTGTTAGTTCACTTTCCACCTCAGAGTATGTTATATACATATATATGTTATATATATACATCCATGATATACACCTTTTTTGGAGGATTAGTTTGCATTCCATCTAGCCTGCTGACTAAAATGCCTGTTTGCAGCTGTAATGAAATGTTAACTAGGAATGCTCCTGGATGACATTGTTCCATTGCTTCATTTAAAAAAAATCCCATTAATTTTCTATAAGATCATCACACAGGACAGAAAAAATAACTTTCATAGATTCATAGATTCATAGATTCATAGATATTAGGGGTTGGAAGGGACCTAGAAGATAAAAGAGCAGTTCTGATCAGAAACAAATACTAATATGGATGCATCTTAAATTATATTTTAACACAAACATGTCCTGCATCCATATACAATCTGAAAAAGAGACATTTGGCACGGGATCCTGTAAGGAATATACCAACAAGTGTGGCATCACAACCCCACTGCAGCCCTATCAGACCACCAAACAATAGCATGCTTTTTTTTTCTCAGAACAGAACAGTGAAGAAAGAAAGCCTAAATTTCTGGAAAGGAATTTTTTCTTCTGTTTTCAGCATGAAAACAAATTAAATATCTTGGTGTGTGAGTAACATCACTTTTCCTATAAGCATAAAAAACTCCTCAAAAGTCTGATCTCTCTGAATATGTGTCCCAAGAAGCAAATGGTTGTGGCCCAACTATACAAGGACGTTTTGGTATGGGAGACAAATTTCTGAAAAGCTAATACTTATGAGTTATGTATTATCTTCAAATTTATTTTAAAGACTAATTATTTTTTAGAGATATTACTTGAAAAATACCTTGCTTCTAGTTATTTGTGTTGTTTTGTATAACCACTTAAACTGATTTTCATCCATTCGGTAGATAAACTCTTCCAATGTGAGATAATGGTATCAGATAAAATAATTATTGTCTGACATAACTTTAAACCATTTTTACACTCTTCCTGATCATCATCAACAATGACATGAAAGAGGTGAGGAGTGTATTATCATCAGATTTGCAGATGACACTCCACTGTGAGGGTGAGTCCCTACACTTGAGGGCATGACTGCCTTCCTGGATAGACTGGAGGAGGATCTGACAAGAACTTTATGATTTTCAACCAGGAGGAACAGCAGGTCTTGCCCCTGGCACAGGCTAATCCCCTTCAATAGCACAAGCTGAGCACTGACAGCCTGGCAACAGCTTTATGGAAAAGTGCTTGAGGCTCATGGTGGACAGCAAGCTGGGCACGAGCCAGTTTTGTGTCCTGGCAGCAAAGAGGTCAGCAGCATCCTGGGATGTATAAGCAGGATCAGAGCCAGGAGATCCAGGAAAGGATTATTCTCCAATAGTTGCCACTCATAAGACTGTAGCTAGACACTGCATTCAGTTCTGGTCCCTTTACTATAGGAAAGATAACAAAATGGAGCAAGTTGAGGGGAGTGTCACTGGCTGGTTGGGTTTGGAGCACTGGCTTGGTGAAGAAGCAGCTGGGGGAGCTAGGATTTTTCAGCCTGGAGAAGAGGTGCCTTCAGAGACAATTAGCAGTAGATCCTGTGCTTACAGGAATGTCATCAAGACAAAGATAAGTTGTTCAGAGTGGCATGTGGTGGCATGATGAGAAACAGCAGGCATATGTTGAAACAAGAGAAGTACAAACAGGTTATAAGGAAAGTACTTTCCTCATGAGGACAATCAAGCTGTAGAACAGGTTTCCTAGAGACCTTGTGCAATCTTCATATTTGGAGATTTTTGAGATTCAATTGGATAAATTCCTGAGCAACTTGGTTTGGCCTTATAGCTGACCCTGAATTGTTGTGTTAGCCTATGGGGCTCAATATGTGATATCCCTTTGTTTCCTTCCAGCACAAAGAGAAGAAACCATGCTGAGACATCCAGTGCAGTCCTATTCTCACCACAGGCATTACCACCAGAGTACAGTAATGGAGTATTTTTCTCCTAGCTGTTAAGTGTTCAGAGCAGAGCTCTGGACTGTTCCTTTCATGCATACCTAAAAAAACCCACAGAGTTCATTTTTTGGCTTAAGCACTCTTACGCTTCCTCCAGTAATTTTCCTAATTGGCACCTCAGGATTATACTACAATGGAGCATTTTCCTGTGCAAGTGCTTAGGATAATATGATTGAAGTGCAGGCTCAGTGCCACAGAAACATAACTGCATAACATGCCCTTGTATAGATTTCACAATAATCACAATGCCTGAGCATTCACATAATACATCTTCTGAAAATTTAACACACTATTAGTAATCTGCATTCAGTATCACTAGGGTCATCAAGCTGCAAAATGTTCAGATGGCACCTAATTGTTTTACATTTCAATATCAATTCTGATTTTTCAGCATCTCTTTTATTACATTTTAAATTTTAATACATTTGATTTGCATGTTCTTTGGGATCTTAAGCTTATACAAACTTACCAGAACACAGATAGAAAAATGAAACAAGCTCCCAGTAGCTGCTAAGAATTCCAGAAGGATGTAAATTTCTGGTAAATTTTATAGATAAATGATGGAAAAAAACCAAAAATCACAAAAGGTTGCACTACTGAGAAAAAAAACCCAAAACAACAAGCCCACAAACAGGGAATTGTTCAAATATAACATCAATGAGAAATAATTGAGGCAGAAGTTGTACCATATAGATGACAAAGGTAATGTGTTGATAGACTGACAAAAGAAATGAACTCTTTCACTCACTTTTCATAAAGTAACATGAAGTTTACGCCATGACCTGACAGATACTTCACAAAATATAAGGAAAGAATATTGAAGGTACATTCAGTTATGAAGAAATCAGTGTGTCTTGGAGAGAATCAGAAAACATGGCTGTAATCTGTGTGAAATTTAGAAAAACATTTTGATCTTTTATCTCCAAAAATCACAGAATCACAGAATTACCTATGTTGGAAAAGACCTTTAAGATCCTCAGGTAAAATCATTTAATGTATTAATGCGCAAATTAAATGTAATGGTTAAAGTATACAAAGAGACTAGAGTTTTCTTTCAACTGTGAAAAGCTTGTTCTGGAAGTATATATTTAGTAGAGAGCAATGATATGATTGATTTTTATTTTTTTGTTGTTCATCTTACAGGCAGTGATAAAAGGAGATGATAGTGAGTAAAGAACTGTTCCAGAGTGACAGAAAAACATTATAAAGACATCAAACACACTGAGAATGACCTTTGCTCATTTCCAGAAGACAGACTCAAGAACATAAACTCATCACAATGGAAAAACATCTATGTCTGACTACAGTGAATCACAGGTTCAAGATTAAGAAAAGATACTTAATAGGCAAATCATGCAAAAAATCTGGCAATAGAGAATGTTTATATAGTCATGTATATAAAAATTATTTTTCTATTCATATTAATTCTAATTAAATTACACTGGAGATGGTGTATGTGGAGTTTTTACACCTTTTTTAATAAACTATTAATTCAAGTAAGTAGGAAGAAATGAAGAGTAAGGCAAAAAATATTTACACGACACAAAATCTGAGAGGAATTCTCATTATGAAAACAAACCAACAGCTGAACAAAAGCAGATTTGGTACAATGTACAAGATTATAAAATAAGGTGCAAATTTTGCAAATGCATTTCTATAGAAAATGAGCCAAAACTTTGTTATACAACAGTGATTTGGATTTTACAATGCTGAAAACCTGTAAAGAAGAAATGCCAAAGAAATTCTAAGTTCAAGTTTCAGTTTGCTTTGATTTTGCTAATATCATCTGAACCTTAATCTGTTTTATCTATGCACCTAGTTAAATTAAAAAGTCAAAGTAACCAACCCAGCAACCAAGTGTCTTTAAAGTTCTGTTTAATACCCTGTTAAAAAATCAATGGTCATCTTCACATGTGACTGGGACAGAGTGTCCCTAGCCAAATAAAGAAAAACTAAATTAGGAAGTTTTGCAGGCAAAAAAAAAAAGGTCATGGTCTTTTTTACTGTTCAGATACCACATCACAAAGCAGAGCTAATGCAGTACATTTGTTTCATGGCACTTATTCAAAAATTATTTCTCTACCTGCTGAAATCTATGCAAATGCATTGACATGAATACAACTTGACATAGATTAAATTCTGCTGATTCACCAGGGTCAGGATTTCCTCCTCAACAAAGAATTAAACAAACTCTGTGAGTGGGAGGGAATTATTTACAAAGAACAATGTACTAGCACTGCAAATATCAGGAATAATTTCCTGAAGTGAGATCCATCAGAATAAGTACACTTTCTCAAAGAAAAAATGAAAAAAAGTTTTGGTTTGTTGTTTTTTTTTTTATCATCTATATGGAATATATACAAAAAGCATTCCTACATATACTGAAATGTAGGTAAGAATCCACTGACAGTGGCTACATGTTAGAGTTTAATGGCATATTTTCAGTGTTCTGAAAACGATTAGTAGAATCAGTGCTGCCATTATGGACAGTTTGTCTAAAATATTATTTTAACATTTTCTGGTATATTTTTGCTTGTGTATAATATGTTTAGCTTCTTCTCAGTTAAAGGTTTCTCAAAATAATATAACATTCACTTCTTAAAATAGTGGCTTTCTAGATAAATGTTTTTAACTGCACTCTCAGAAATATATGTAAAGAACAGAAAAAAAGATGACAGAAATATAATATTTTTTATAGAAATCTCAATGGTTACCTCCAGTAAGATATACAGTGAATTAAAGTGTTTACAAGAAACAATTTTCATTCAAATAAAATGTGATTTAAATTTGTTGTACTTACCATAAGAAGTCTATCTCCAACCTGCAACCTCCCATCTTTCTGTGCAGCTCCTCCATCAATAATCTTGGTGACATAAATGCTGTTGTCTCCAGGGATGTGTTGGTTTCCAACCCCTCCTGCAATACTGAATCCCAGACCTGGACAAGATATGGAAAACAAAACATTAACAATGCATTATATAGCATTAAAAAGGAGTGCAAGATGTGTATATTTAATAAACTGTATAATTACAGTATTTTTAACATAAATATTAATAACATATTTATGAGGTCAATACTCTCTAACTTTTCCTGGAAGGTCAAGGATAGAAATAAATTAAGGAAATTCGTCATGTACAATTATAAGAAGGTACAGACAAAAAGGATCAAACCAGGGATGATTTTCTACCCATGGTTTGTCCTCACCAGGGGCCAGTGCAGCCTCCGTCAAGACATTATGGCACAATTTGCCATGACTGGTAATAAAAATCCAATACTTAGCAGTTATTTTGTTAAATATTGGTACAAAATACATCACTGTCAAACAGAACAAATTTAAAGGTATTCTGATTGTCCACATAACTTGAAAAATACTTGCAAAGATATTCTGCAGGTTTTGCAAGTTTTTGCAGTACTACAGTGAAGGATCTGTGAAAGATAAAAGGTGTAGATATTTGTATTTAAATCTGCTTTGTGTATTTTTCTATGACAGAGATATCTTTACCTATGGATACATAAAATAAGTAAGCAATAGGCCTTTGTACATATAGAAGATCTGTTTGATGATCGATCTGTGAAATTTCTAGATAAACATCCTAAGAGCAAAACTTTGGAACAATGTTAAAAACAGATTAATAATTGCTTTAATTTATAATACCATTTTTATTTCTCAATCAGAAAAAAAGGACAGAAACTGCCCTGCTTTATTTCCATAAAAATCTACTTAAACCAGATAATTTTCCGTAGCTAATGGGAACTTCCAGATGAACAAATAAGCTGTTACTGACAATAACCTGCTTAGACTATTGTTCAGCCAGGCATTTATCTTTCTGCTGTACAGAAAAAAATACTTTCATCTATTTAAAGAATCATCACTAATTTTATCTATTAAATCTATTATGTTCAGTCATTCTTAAAACAAACATGTTATTAATAGAAGCAGTCCAAGCAGGAAAAATCAACAGCAAAATAATAATAAGTTGCCTGGAATTTGGCGTTTTATCACAAGTTGACCAGCCTGACTACTTGGGCAATAAAACTTAAGGGATGTTATATTTAGTACACACAGATTTTTTTTAAGTTTTTTTTATCAGCTATATGAGTAGAGAGGTACCTTTTTCTGAGTAAATTTTTTTTTTCCCCTCACATTATTAATTTACATAACATTTTAATTTAATCATTATTTTATCTTAAATAAGATGTGAGGTCAGATAACATAATGGACTACTTAATGGGTGGTGTCTAAACAGTAAATTACAAAAAGAAACCTAAATTTATATCTCAAAATGAAATCTTAATTTATTAAGATAAAAACTAGTAATACACATTAAGTTAATTCAGAAGTATGGTATAATTAAAATAAAGTTTTATTTAATTTCCTCCTAAAGCTGGTGATCACTTACTATTTATGTACTACTGTCAGGACAGCTACAAGGATAAAAAAGATTATGATTTCTTCAGCATGGAAGAATTTATTAATTACTCTGGGACTACTAACAAGGAAACAAGAAGATATTCTAAGAAGATATTGAGAATGAACATTTTCTTTAAAATATTGATTGTGGACAAGGATCAATGACTGAATAATGTTCCTTGATTACATAATTATCATCCTTTTGACCCACCAAAAAAATCTGCATATACTGCATACTAGTAAAGTTAAGATTTTAGAGTATTCCAAAATGAAGATAAGAGCAAATGAGTGGGCTAGACTGCAGCCAGAGAGCTTTCTTCAGCTTTGCTTCTCAATAGGGCATGACCTTGGGAAGATTCATAGATTCATAGATTCATAGATATTAGGGGTTGGAAGGGACCTAGAAGATCATCTAGTCCAACCCCCCT
>JAOEGS010020745.1:120519-138997 GCA_025447755.1 Corythornis vintsioides
TAGCTTGATTTCAAGGGAAGCCTTAGCTTTCCTTGTTGCATCCCTGCATCCTTTGACAACCTCCCTGTATTCTTCCCGGGTTGCCTGTCCCTCCTTCCATTTTTTATATATTTCCCTCTTCAACTTAAATTTTACAAAGAGTTCCTTGCTCAACCATGCAGGTCTCCTGATTATCTTACTAGATTTCCTACTATTTGGGATACGCTGATCCTGAGGCTGGAGGAAATGGCGTTTGAATATTAGTCAACCTTCCTGGGCCCCCTTGCCCTCCAGAGCCCTGTTCCATGGGACTTTTCCAAGCAGTTTCCTGAGAAGGCCAAGGTTGGCCTTTCTGAAGTCCAGGGAAACAATCGTGCTTGTGGTCCTGTGCCTGCTGCCTGCAATTCCACCATCTCATGGTCACTACAGCCAAGGGTGCCTCCTACCCTCACATCCTCAACCAGTCCCTCTTTGTTGGTCAGTACAAGGTCCAGCATCACTCCTCTCCTTGTTGGCTGCTCCAACATCTGCATTAGGAAGTTATCATCAATGCTCTGGAGGAACCTACTGGACTGAGGGTGTCTGGATGTGCAACTCAATTACAAAAAATATAGCTCAGTGTTATTTTATTCTTGAATTTACTTAAGCCTACAGAGTCAGTATTAATATAGTCTCTTTTTATCTATGAAAGAGATAACAGTATCATACTGAGGAACCAACCAATGAAATTGTCAAACCTGGAGCAATGAAGGCCAATCCAGGTTTCTAATTAATCAAATTCCACTTGGAGAGATGAAAGGAACACTGAGAATATAAAATGCTTTGACTGATATAATTTGATTGACTTGTTTTGACAGGTACCAAAGTTATATTTAGTGCTGTATGAATAAACAAACTGAAACAAGGTTAATCATAAACAGTGGAGCAGCAGGGTATATCTCCTCCTGCCCCTTTGCTCAAGCCTCTCATTGCCAATTTTAGTTTTCCTGGAGGAGAGATATAGCACATATTTAAAAGTAGCACACCACAACTGTGGAAATTTAATATGCTTGTTATAGCTGTGAATTACGATTAGTATTCATTATTGACATCAGGTTCCTTTATTATTTGGTACACAAAAAATACATTACAAAACAAAACTTCAAATGTTTCAAATAATTATGCAAGGTTACAAGGAGGTTACAGAGCTCTGTTCTACACAGCTCTCTTTTTCTGTCTTTATTTTTTTTATCCCATGAATCAATTCCTGAGAAACTATTAATCCCAAACACAGAAAATGATAATTTTATCTATCTCATCTCTTTCTTGTTCTAGGGGTAAATTCAAATTTCAATGTAGTTGAGCGAGTTCTTATAACAATTCCTATTCCTGACTCGTGACAGTTTATACAAGAAGGACTTACCTGAATAAAATTTGACTACATTTTGTTCTGTGGATGAAAAAAGTCAATCTAAAGTACAGTATGATTCATAAAACTTTAACTAATATTTGTAACATACTTAGAAGCCTACTTTTCATTGCCATCATTTCACTGTCATCAATTCCTGTTTCAGACCCTGCTTCCAGATCACTTCAGAGGGCTGGTTTTGTAACCAGAAATTTGAAAACTTAAAATGCCAAAAACTTCACACCTCTTCCTTTTTGTTTTGACTGTTTTGAGGTTTGTTTTTTTTTTAAGAAATATATACAGTTTTTAATTATTTCCCCGTTGATGTTATCTAGAATAAAAATTATGTACAGGATCACCAGGTAAAAAGAATATTCTCTGAAACTACCCTACACAAGAAGAAAATTACTGTCTCCTTTACACTGTATGTCATTTTAAACTCAGATCTTCAGCTATTTATCCAGCAGTTCCTACACAGCTCCTTTGTTCTTGCCCACAGCCATTTTTGTAGCTATTATTTTCACTGACCTTACATTCTGGATGCCAGTGCATTATCTTTCAATACTACTGAACCAATGAGATACCAGATTTCAGTACAGCCTCTACTGAGGATCACACTGAACAGTACACACAATACTTCCACCAGCATGCTCATGAGAAAGGCTATGACTGGATACAGCTCTGATTATACTGCAGGCAAAGAAAATCCTTTCCTTGCAAATGAGCACTGATTGCAGTCCAACATTGACCCATCTCTGAGGGTCAGAACCCTTCCATAACTTTAGTGTGAGGGGACTTAGAACTTTTCTATATGGAGGCAGATTTTAGTCAGAGATTTGAGTAGAAAGCAAACAATACAATTTTTCATATTTTATCTGCCCTTATCTAGATATATTTAAAACATTGAAAAATCATTTTTTTTTAAATGCAGTTCAATAAAATGAATACTTCCAATTTTAATTATTTACCATTTAATAAAAAGAAAAAATAACTGAAAATTAAAGCTTTATAGTAGAACAACCTTGCTATGCAGCTCAGTGCAGGAATCTGCAGAGGTTTGTTCTCGCTGCTTGCTTGATGAGAGAGAGAGAACAGAGATACAATTACAATTCTTTTCCAATTGCTTTTTCATTTTTGGGGGGCAATGAAATCAAACATTGCAGTCTTATCTATTGGGTTATAGCAAGAAAGGAATCTGTTCTCAGGACACAGGGTTACAGTCCTTGGCTTAAAAAAATTGTTTCCATTTCCAGTGAGAGAGGAGACGATGGGAAAGTGAGATTGTGATAAGAATGTTAACATACCTGCAAGGCAGTAAGCATATGTTTAAAAACAATCATGCTCTAGGTACACTAGGTAAAGCACTGCTTTTGCATAACAGTAAAGCTATTTTTTCTGTAATCTGTAATAAAACCTTGGAAACACATTTTGTTCAATTACACAGCTATTTGTAGAAATTTGTAAAAAAAAAAAACTTATAAATGAATATGTTTCTTTTCTATTCAGTTCTGCAGTTAAATGTTTTTCCCATCATAAATTTTGCATGCATATATTTATCCCTTCAGATGTAGCTGAAATAAATGAAAAAAAAAAAAACAAAACAAAGCTACTAAAATACACTTAGAATCTTATTAGAAGTTTTGCATATTCTGTATTTTTAAATTTATTCAAATTAAATAGGAATTAATTTCCCAGAAAGCACAGTCAGTGAGCAGTAGCCTAATTTCAAAACAGGAATACTACCTTCTATTTATCAAGACAAATTTTGAAACATTTTTGAGAATTCCTGTTTTTGATTTAAAGAGCATTACTTATTATTCAAGTCCACTGAAAATCATATTACATCACACTGTCACAATTTTACTAGCATAAGTGCAAGAAAGAGAAAATAATTTCTTTTTTTTTTTTTTTTTGACATAAACTGACACTCTACAGCAAGCAGTTCTGCTCCTGTAGGAAAAGCCACATGATACATCAAGTCTAAATATTTCATGTTTAAACCAGTCAAATTGTTTTTTAAGAAGTGAAAATTAGTGATGTAAAGCAGATATATCCAAGATCTGTCACTTTGGCATGGGATTAACTGCAATTTGATTTTTTGAAATGTCTTTCCTCTTCTCACATTTCCATGCCAAGTTTGCATATGCCTACAGCTGTAGCTGTGTATAGACATTTATTTCCTGTTCATGCAGGAAGGATTTTTTTGCATATTTTTGGTGCACCCACAAGGACAAATAGTCCTCAGATCCAGAGTAACTACAAATGAGATTTTTAAACCAGGGTAGACATCATCTGTCTGGCTACTTGTGTTATAAGATCATTTACATCTTACAGATGATAATGTTAAAGACAGTATAAGTGATTGCATGGCTGAATGTGGTAAGAACGGACTCTTAAAAACTACCTTCTCTTTTTTCTTTTTTTTTTTTTTTTGTTCTCATTCTATTTTAGTCCTGCATTAGCAGCACTTTTCTGAGGAAGAGGTTTTAGGGGTTTTTATTGTACCCCATCCATACCTTTGTTTTTTCACTCACTTGCACAAAAAATTGACTGGACTACTCATGTTTACAGATGCAGCAGACATCCCTGGAAGTGTTCAAAGTCATGGGCTTTAACCAATATAATTTAATGAAAGCTGACCCTGTCCATGGTAGGGGAGCTAGACTAGATGATCTTTAAAGGTCTCATCCAACCCAAACTGTCTCATGATTCCATGACTCCAAGCAGCTAGTTGTCCTAGTCAGCAACAAAAAGCCAGGGGGAGGGTTTCAGGGTGCATTTCAGGTACAAACCTCTGCACTTCTCCCTGCCTTTGTCCACACTTTCCCAGTCACTGCCTGCCTTGTATTAGCCATGAAGATTTTCTAGGCAGATGGATTGGCAAGCTGAAAACTGCATGAAAACCAAAGCAAATTAGTCTGAATAAGAGACCAGGTGCATATTCACCAGCATCTGGCAGCTGTAAGAGCCAGCAGCTGAGGCTGTCAGGTTTACATGTCCCGTTTGCTGGCAGAGTGCTTTTGTACAAGGCATTTTATTATAGAGCTGTGACCCCTACAGAGAGCACTACAATGTTTTCACTGCTGCTCAGCAAACTCAACTTGGGGGATGTGGCAAAAAGATGCAGAAACAGAGGCAAATAGCTGAAGTGAGTAGGACAGAAATGGCTATTTAGATTAGTAATGCACTTGAAAAGTATTCACTTTAGAGTATGATTCCCACTTTGAGGAAATGGAACAACAAACTGCTCTCCTAAGCTTGAGAGAAATAAAAGTTAGGAATAAGTTTGTAATGTTCCTAAGAGTGAAGACAAATCTGATATTGTTATAGAGGAAGAAAACAATGTAGTAATAATAATGCTTATTCAATATCTCTCCAATTTTTGCTTTGGCAGATATACTGGTACCTTGAACTTCTCCTTGTTAGAGAATCAAATTTAAAACCTTTAACTATCCCTTTAGGGAGAAGTTCTGGGCTTGAGAATATTGGATCCAACCACCTCTGACTGCCTTGTGAGAATGTTTAATTCACAGGGTAGTTATGCACATGGGTTGAAAGCAGTGGGAAACCAAATTATCTCTACTGTCTCATTTTTTTCTAACACCAGTTTTTAAGGCAATTAACCTAATTACCATAAATATGCTCTTATAGCTGTATTTATTTCAACTGTATCTTCTGTTAAAGATGTCATTTTCTTTTAATATGTAACTGATAATCAGCTCTCAAAGACTTTCATTTTGAGGAGAAGTATATGGAAATAGGATCGACATGGCAGAGCTTGATCTCACTGATGTAAAACCAAGAGAAGTCCCCTTTCCCTGACTGTCTCCTCTCTCCACCAATTCAGACAATATGTTAAAGGTTTAATTTTCCTTTCATCCATTGCTAATGCTGTTAAAATTCACTTGACCATATTTAATTCCTGATGCCATATAAATGCAGACATGTAAATTCTGGGAAAAAAAAAAAAAAAAAAAGAAAAGAAAAGAAAAAAAAAAAATTAAATAAATAAAGAAAAGAAAAACAACACACCCTGGCTCCTTTGCAGTACAGAGGGACAAGCAGTCAGTTACATAAACCTGGAATGTCTTCACTGAGAAGATCCAAAGAAGCACTACATAATAACGTTGATTCAAATGTTGAAATATGGTTCACTTTCCATGTACAATATACACCAGTTGTTTCAAGAATAGGAAACAAATTTATGCTGACAGTTGATCATAGTTAGTCTATCATTAACAAATAGTACCCACATAATTTTCTGCACAAATTACTGTAATTATTGACAGCAGCACAAGTTATTTCACCTTCTAATAAATGAAAGGCATTTTTTCCTGTAGATGTACATACCAAGATCAGGTTTTAAAGAGTTATTACTTTTTGATGAGGTATTTATTTTTTAAGTCAATTTACTATGTAAATCTGTTCTTTTCCCACCTCTCTTCCCAATAAAGATTAATTCTTGAAACCTGCAGATGACACAGGAAATAGCTATTCTAATTCATGAACAATTGCTATTTGCTTTGTATAACATTAGGTGATACATCTTCAACTGAGTACAGCTGAGTCCTTTCTAAGTTGCTCTACTAGGCAAATGTTTAATAATTTTTCACCAATAAAATGGAGACAGTAGAAGCAGTCTGTCACTTTGGGATCTGTTTAACAACCATAAATGTCAGAGAGAGGCTCATCAGTTTCTTTTGTTCATCCTCCATGTGATGAGAGGAAGTTAGCATTTATCTTCTTACCCCTGTTGCAAAGCTGAACAGAAATACTTTCTTGAAAAGCTCTCTGTCAATTATGTTGAATCTTGAAAATACAAAATGAAATCAAAGTTCATCTTCTAACCTCTTATCTATTTGCAATCAACCCATAAACTCATCCATTCAGTTACTTCCTTTTTGAAAAATACAGAGGGAAATCAAGACACAAATTTACAAGTAATTGTGGTTGTTTATGTAAGGTGATTTACAGAGCCCTGATGTTAAAAGTTTACAAGTATGTAAATGATATGGAGGAAGAAAAGAGATGGTGCTTACTGAACTGTTGTAATAAGGTGAAGACACTCTGAAAATGAATTCATGAGATATTACACTTCGCTTGTACTATGTTTGCCTCCCTGAAACTGCACTTTGGTCATTTGGTTCATTTTACTGATGATGCTTTCTTGCAATACTCTAAGAAACAAAGTAAACCAAAAATGTTTTATTTGCCACTGAGCAGCAACCTGTATTCTCACAGACTAAAATAAATAAAATCAGACATTTTTTACTTTATAAAAAAAGATTGAAAGATTAAACCAAAAGAGGGTAGATTCAGACTAGATATAAGGAAGAAATGTTTTAAAATTAAAGCAGTGAGACACTGTCACATGTAGCCCAGAATGGTGGTAGATGTCCTATCCCTGGAAACATTCCAGTTAGTGTTGGATGTGGCTCTGAGCAACCCACTCTGGTTAAAGATGTCATTGCTCACTTCAGGGGAGTTAGACTAGATCACCTTTAAAGCTCCTTTCCAATCCAAGTTATTCTGTGACTTCTCAGAAATTATGCTAAATATTTGCTAAAGGAATCATACTCTACATAACTTGAAAGATAATATGAACCCATATTTAAAATCTGCTTTCAGAAATGCAGTTTCTTTCAGACTTGTCCCAGACCACAAAATATTTTCTAAGGGCTTGTGCTTAGTAGTGTTGAGACTCAAGAGTAAAATACTTAATTTTGTTTGTTTCAATCTGAATTACACTACAGGTTTTCTGTAAGAATTTCCTTGGAAATTTTTGTCAAGGCTTTCCGCGAGCTATAGCATAACACAAGACAATTAGTACCTTGAAGGGGTTCTATCTTGGAGGGGTATTAACATGGCCTTGCCACCAGTTATTTCAGTTAATAGTAATCCCTGAATTTCCTTGTAACACCAGAGGCAGGGTCTCAGTCTTTGGGAACAATGGACACAGCATTCTTGATGAAAAGTGAGACCACCAAGGAAGGAAGGAATGGACTAACATGTTGATTTATTTCTACACCACATTTAGGTCACCCACTGCAAATTTTAGGCAGTTATTTGCATGAAAAGATTCATCCCAGTTAGACCCAGAAATATAGAATCCAAATCCTACAAGACCAATTTTAGGTGTAAAGAAACCAAGCTCTGCCTAGAACTGGTCAAAAGCGTTTCATATGAAATCAAGACTTAGTATTAAAAGCATTTATACAATCCAAAGCAAGGGCGTCTTACCAGCCTCCAAATACTGAAACCTGCTGTGAAAACAGACTTTGGTGAAGGGCCAGACACCCATCTGACAAAATTGTTCCTAAAGAGCATGATCCTGTCTTGAACTACTGAGAAGCTAAAAAGCCAGAGAAATCCTGAGTGGATATGGATAAACAAATGAAGAATGAAGCTGCAGTTTATCTGTTCAAGCATCCATTAATATTTTCACATACAGAGAATTTTCTTTTCTAAACATGTTTCATCCCTCCTAGCCACAAGTAAAGCAAAACAAAACAAAACAAAACAACCAAAATGAATCCAGGAAATAAAAAATACTAAATATTTGTTGAGGACAAGCAAAGGAAATATTTGTGTTTTATTTCAGGAAAACACCCTCTATTTCTGCAGATGCAGGATTCAAATAGCCCTGATTCTACTGATCACTGAATCTTATGGCTCACAGAAATTCATTGGATCATTTATCTTCTCAAAATAAGCCAGAACCAAGTATAATTGCATTATGGTCTCTGTCTGGCACATCCAGATACGTGCTACTGACCCTGATGACCTGTCTGGTAATCTATTACACCACAATCCTCACTAGTCCTAAGTCAAGTCCAAATTTTACCATAATTCAACTACTAAATGTTGTTCTACACCCTCCCTAGGGGGCACAGAGAGCAAACTTACTCTTCAGAGGTTTTCTGAAAGGCAAGAAGATTGTTATCAAGGGCCCATAACACACCCTCTAAGTCTCTGGTATTTCAGATAAATTACTTCAGATCACATATTCTTTCCTTCAAGGATAGGCTTTCTAAATCTCTGATCATTTTTACTGCTTTCCACCAGAGTCTCTCCAATTGGTCTACACTCTTGAAGTAGAAAGCTCAAAGCTTTACCTGTGAAGGATGAAAGGATACCTCATATGCCTTAATGAACCATACCTCCACTTATAAATCCAAAGATAGCATTTGAATGTTTCATCACAGCATGATGTGTAAAAGAGAAGATGCCACAGCTAAAAACATTCTAGATTATCTTCCATGGGATTATTTTCCCGACAGTTTTGTGTTAAGCACTATCTGGTAGGTTATTTTATTTTTTCTGCTGAAAGCACCTTGCAGTTCTCCCTTATGGATTTTTTTGTTTTCAGACCACTTTCATTGTTAAACCCTACCAACACATGTGATCATCTCAGAAAAATTGTGATAATTATTTGCAGAAGAGGAGTATGACATCCTCTGGTAATCATTACTCTTCAGACTTTTACTAGATGCTTATAAAAAGATTACCTTTTACAGTGTTTTTCTGGGTTTCTGAAAGTAAACTGATGGCTTTATAGTCCCTTCACTCATTTTGTTCACCTTAATGAAGATTAGTTTTCTGCTTACCCTTTCCAGTTTTTCACTTTACTTTGTCACACAGTTGTTTAACCATTGTCAGCAAAGCATCAACAAACATCAGATTTTATCAGCTGCATTTATGTGGTCTGGGATCAAGATCATCGGGATCTGCAAGTGTCAAAATATCTAACTTATTTAAATGCTGCCAGGCCTGTTCCTTCATCTGAGGCTGAGGTCTTGCCCCTCTGTTGCTGGTTTTAATCATGGAAGCAACCTTATCAGATGACCTTTCTGTGAAAACTGATGCCAACGAAGAGGTAGGCATTTTCTATCTTGCCTCAAAAGCACTTACCATCTCATCACCTTTCTGTATCTACAAAGTACATCTCTAAACTACAATAATTTCCATTGCATTACAAAGGGAATGTGATTTACTATAACAGATTTTTAAAGTATTATTTTAAAATAACTTTCAGAAATTTTGGCTACACATTCAACCTACAGACTGTGGATAGGATTAACCCCTGGTTTACTGTTTACACTGAATTTACTTTTAGTTACAGTATGTAAAATGTAAATGTGCCTCCACTAAACAATTTTACTGAATTATTTGCTGTAATTTTAAGTTTCATAATTTTAAATCTCTCTCTTTGTTGGAATGGCTAGTATGCATCTACTAACTTCATAAGACAACCTACACATTATTTTGCATAAGAAAAAAAACAAACACATCATCAGAACACAGTTTATGAAAAAACAAAAAGAAAAACAAAACCAACCAAACAAAAAAAACCCCACCACTTTCTAAAATAAAAATGTTGAGTATGCCTTGAGGGTATTGTTCTTTTAGATTATGCAACATTTATCGTATCCTAAAGACTTTTTGTGTCATTATATCTTTTTTTGACATTCAGCTTTAAGGTCTTTCTTCACATCTGTTCCTTTCTGTCAAAGATAATGATTGGACAATTTCATTTTTTTTTTCCTAAAGAATCCAAGAGGAGGCTTTTTATTCATGTGTATAAATCACTATTCAAAATTCAGAAGCCAACATCTGAACACGGAGCTTTGTACTCTTGTAATACTTTGGATATGCTAGATAGAGTTTTTGGTTTCACACGAGTTTTTAAGCTTTTGGAGTTGCATTGGTCCCAGAAATGACACATTAAAGATGTAAACATAAAGCTGTCTCTTTGCCTTTCTCACATAAAGTCAGCCAGAACACAGATAGTAACTGTGTCCTGCAATACAAGAACCATTGCTGCATGTCCAAACCAGCTGCACATTGTACATGTCACCAATGCAACCCATGCAGTATGAGAATGTTTGTGCACTGGAGTCCTGAAGCCTGCAATTTTTGGTCTCATATCTTAAGATGGCACAATTAGAAACTGTGATCATATGAATAGACCATTTGTTTTATACCAAATGGCAAAGTATCTTCTATCTAGACTCCAACATAAATGCTATCGTTTCTAGAACACTAATTTAATATTTAAAGAAATAAAAGAATCCATCACCCTAACTGATGATTGTTATAGTTAAGGGTGAACAGGTTGAGTGGGGGGGGACAGATGGTAACACTGGGACCCTGAGGAGTCAGAGGGCAGCTGTTATTCCTTCCCCGTCCCTGACACACTCTACATAAGAAGGGAGTTCGGGGGTCTCTTCCCAGGCTCTTCCCTGCATCTTAGCAGGGCTGGCTCTGACTCCACATGTGCTGTGCGATCCATCTCCATCCCAGAGCAGGTTTTGTGTATGGTTCTATATCCTTCCGCCCTTAATATTCCTTTTGTTTGTTTGTTTTTCTCCTGTTATCCATTAAATTTGTTACAGTCTTAGCTTCCAATCTTGGGTGAGGCATTTTTCTTTTTCATCATTCCCCTTTTAATCTCCACCCTGGGAGGGAGGAGCGGGGGAAGGGGCTAATAGAGACAAATCCTGCTCTGTTTCATGTGGTCTTGCCCTGAGCCTGAAATGGAGACAATGAAGAAAAAGCAGTTTTTCAAAGCTGGTGGACAAATGGCCTAAAATAACAAGTGATAAATTAAAGCTAAAATACTATAGGGAAATTTTACCAAGTGTTGAGATTTGGTTGACATTTCTAGCTGTCACTTGAGTAGAATCGAAGTTGCATTCATTATTTTCTTTTTATTAGAGATAACTGCAATTTTAGCTAGAATTCAGAATGCTGAAAACAACAACAGACCTGCAGAAAGGACTGGTATATAATATTGGAAATAGTGGGATGAATGACTATTTGCAATGTATCATTTTGGTGTCTGGCTTCTGACTGAGCCAGAGATTCCCTTCAGATGTTCAGAGATGCTTTATTGTAACTTTTTCCTTTTATTCAACTAGTGGAAAAGAATAATATTGACAATTTAGATTTTTTTTTACGATAGGCTGCAGACTGATATTTTATTTACCATATCACATGAATCTTTAAAGCTTCACCCAGCTTTGTCACTCTACCACTATTAGAAATCTTTAATGATTTTCTCAGAAGACTTAAAATACTGACTCTCTGACTGTGTTTAGGCTTACAGAAAAAAAAAAAAAAGACAAAGACACAAGAAAAATCAATATCTATATCTCCTAATGGTATAAATAAATAAAATGTATTTTTTTAAACATGCTTTTTTGTGGCACTGCAATATTTTGCTGATGCATATTGTCTTCCAGACAACAGATTTCTTGAGAAATATCTGGACAACTGAAAAACTATGGAGATGACAGAACTTGCTACATAGATAATTAACTGAACAGTCAAGGAATAAATCACTGCTCTGTAATTTCATCTGCTTAATTACATATTTGGTTTTATATTAAAAAAAGGGTGAAGGTCTGCAAAGAAGTAAATATAAAGAGTTTCAGACTATTTAGTTGGAAATGACAGATTTCATGTCAATGAACATATTCCACATAGGATGCTAAAGCTTTAATATATCATCTATTGCATTAGGATGTAACTCAGGCTCATAGCCATTTCTGTCATACAATTGTTTAATTATTGAAGTGGTGAAAGATCAAACATCATAATTCTCTAAAACTTACCTAAGGAATCTAAAACAAGGAACATATAGGTAGTGAAAAAAAGCCAAGAAAACTGCCACTCCCTAGAAAATTCTCACTTCTGCACTAAGAAAACAGAAAAAATAAATTGGTCTCCTGTCTGCAGTAGTTCTTTCCACACTCAGCCCAGTAGTTTAGCAAATTATACCATTCTCACTCCTCATCTTTTGATTTATTGTCTATCCAGAAATACTGATGAGACAATTAATAGTCTGCAGCACTCTCTGCTTTATCTCCTCTCTCTCTTACGTTGGCCTCATGAAAACAGCAGTGGCAAACTTAATGAAAGGGATCTTCTGTAATGCCCCTTTTAACTCTTACACAGCACTTTTGAATGGAGAGGGAAGTGATGAAAACATTCCCTGACCCAGAAGTTTATAATCTAAAGGAAAAAATAAGTTCAAAGTCATGGTATAATGACAGGACTTACTCTAATTACATTGCATTTGGTCAGGATAACAATTTAGAACTGGAAAAGAAATCGGACAAGATTCATTGGGAATTTGTGTAACACTTGGCATAGACAAAAAAAACTCCAAACCAAAACGACCACTGTTCAAGATGCCACTGGTTGTCTCCACCAGTGTGGAGACAATCCTTTAGAGTTTTTAAAATGTCACAGGAAAAAAGGCAGCAATTTTAAATAGCATCTCAAAGCACAGATATGAGAATTTTCCATATAAGTCAAAGCAAAAATGCTCCAAGAAACTTTTCAGCAGTGCAGCAGAGATCATTATATAGCTGGGAGATGCATTTAGTAAGCAACTTCCTTTGAAGCATTTCCACAAGGACAAGATAAATCAAATACAGAATTTTAAATGGTCTGCTTTATTCTCACCCAGAAGGAAAGCCTTATGAGCCAAACCTGGAGATGCATCCAGTAACTTAGCCAGCTGCTGAAATTAATAGCCCTTTCTCTTTGTATGAGTAGAGGAAATGGAGAAAGAAAATAAAATACAACATCTTCCTCCCTGTAAATTTACATGGAGAGGTTACAGAATTAAATCTGCTAAGGTGACTAGAACAATATAATGGAAATGTAGTAAGTTGTGCTAACTGCTCCTGATTCTCAGCAAAAGCCACAGAAATAACTTTGACCACAGCAAAAGGATTGACATGACAAATAATAATAAAAAAACCCACAAAGTCACACTGGAACAACATACCACTTACTTTCTCTAGTCAAAGCTGATGAAATTATCTAGACAACTGGATCATAATACAAGATTCCTACCTAATTAAGAAAGGACAAGCACAGAAGATTTTATCAGTTGTAAATGTCAATGATCTACTTAGCTCTAAAGATGGCTGAATTTGGTCTGACATGACAAGAATTTAATACCACCATCTTCTGCCATTCAGCTGTAGTTGTAATGAACAAGATGGCAGATATACTTTCTCCACTGAAAACAAAAAGAAGCTAGCCAAAGCTAGCAGTTTTTGGCATACCTGCACATCTTTCCTTGTGCTGCTGCTGTTGCTCTATTGCAGCCACAGTTCATTAAGATGTATCGTGTTCTGCTGAAGCTGCCTCGTCAGTAAGTATTGCTGAAGCAATTTAGTAATGATCTCAATGAGCAATGCTGGATTTTTATAGCCATCTCAATCAGCTATTAAAATACAGCACTGCACTTTGAAATTGCTACTGCATCATTTCAGAAATAGCATGCTGGAGCTGCAGAAAGTGCTGTTTATTTCAGAAGAAACCTCTCTCTTTGTGAATGATTTCTGGAAACAGGTAAAATTTACTTAGAGATTGGATGTTCACTTTGAATATTAATCCAGGATTCTTAGAACTGCTTGGAGAGTTCTAAAGAACTGAATGGTTTTGAGGGAAAAAAAAAAAATTATAAAATTCCTGCACAGTCTTCCGAGTCTTTTTGTTTATTTCTTTACTGCTAATGAAATATTATAGTGAATCAGAAAAGAAGGAAGTTAGAATTATCATGAAAATGTAAAACTTCTCAAAGAAGTGACACACTGCAGATCACAGAACAGCTTTCATTTTAGGTGAGACAAACAACCATATAGATCACTTTTGAATACCATTTGAAATTATCCTTGATGTGGAAAATCATCACTTTATCAATTGACTACTTAGAGCCAATCAGATTCAATCATCTTTGGAGCAGACAACAGTTTGATTACCACCACTGCCTGATATTTAACTGCAATTGTAACAAAAAACATGACAGAATTACTTTTTTTCCCCACTGAAAACAAAAATATGGTAGCCAAAGCCTGAAATACTAGAACTGAAGTAAACACTAGATCTTTATTTATTGAATAAAGGTAGTTTACTAGTTTACTTCAGGAATGGAAGGAACCATTCTGTAGAATCAATTTTTTTTTTTTAATATTTCATATATAGTAATTTATACAAATGAGATGGCAAGTCTGCAGTCACCAAAAGTCAGACATTATGTTTAATATTTCATTAGTGCCATAAAGCAGAATATAGTAATAGAAGCTCTATGCAGATATAATCAAAATTAAAGAATAAGATCCTCAGTCTGTGAAATATGAAGGTGAGATCAAACCTACCACTTTTCTCCATCAAGCACTGGCAACACTACTATGTTAAAATATTTTTTTAAAAACACAAAGGCCTTTATATCACTATCACAGAGCTTTCAAACTTTTAAGTTTCAAGATAATACAATTTTCATGAGATAAACTATGCAAATACACATTCTTACATTAGACAATCCTAGCCTGCAGGCAATCATGACTTTTAGTGATGTTAACCTATAAATGGTTTTCAATCACTATCTTAAAATTGGAAAATTATGTCTTAGTGGTTGACAGAGCACTTTCTGCTAATTGGCTGAAATGTGAGTTCATTCAAGCAAGATGTTTCACAAAAAATGGCATTTTAGATTCAGTTGTGGTGGTTTTCTAATTATACCTGTAGTTAAGTGATAGCACGTTATAGTAATACAAAGGGAAGCACTTGGATTTGAGAACATAAATAGTTTTTTTAATCTAGGTTTGAGAAAGTTTACTTGTTTTCTCATTTTTCTACAGCTCTTTTTAAAGTTGACCCATTTTGCTCTGGTTTAAATCAAGATTCACAAAAAAGGCTCACAGTACAGAAGGAGGAAAACACTGAAAAACAGAAGAAAATTCACAGCTGAGGAGATCATAAGACTGAAATTCTTAAAAGACCATAGAAAGAGTTTAAGGTTCTGATCAAACTGTGAAAAAAAAAATGTTGAAAACACTTTGAAACTATAAAAACATTTTTTAGTATGAAATTTAAAAAAATGTTTTGAAACTTTGAAGTGATTGTAAATTAACAAAGCAACTGCCTAAGTTGCTGTAAAACCCCCTCTCCCCAAATGCTAAAGTTTGCTGTGCAATTATTGGTGCCCCTTAAATTAGAAAAATTAGGTCAGTAATAGTAGAAGTGATAACTAGATTAATTAAAACAAAAATCTATCTTCATCAGTCTGAAGCAAGCACTTGCAATCAATTATCAAACATCAAGATCTGAAAGCTCTCAGTGCATTCTGAAATTGGGAAATAAATAATTGGGGTTCTTTGCAAAAGTTCCCTCTTTCATTTTAAGTGCTGTAGGTACTACCCAAGATAAAAAGGTAACCTCTGGCTTTGCTTCAGTAGATAAAAATGATAGCATTTCTCCTTGCCTTACTGAGAGCAACACTTGTAAAAATGAAAATATCTCCTCTATTCTGCTGTTCTGAAATGAACTTTTTTTTTTTTTCAGACAATTTAAAAAACATGTAATCCTACTGTGCTCTTTTGACTGTTTCAATTGTCATTACAAGCTGGGATGCTATTTATGCAACAGACATAAAATATTTCAGATAAAGTCATCAATTCAAACTGAAGTATGCCTACTCCTATAAAACTACAGACAGTAATAGAGAACATTTGAAATCATACCTTATATTGATGATGAAAAGCTCTGCATCTTCTCAAGAAACTTCTATAACTAATGAATGGGTTAAATATATACTACTTAAAACATACTGATTCTTTTCTTAGTATAGCAAGAAAGATTCATTACTACTCAGTGACTTTATTCGATGTCATGAAAACACAAAACAAATGAAAAGGAAATCTACCACGTGCTGCATAGTTGCTTCAGGCCAGCACAGAAAACAATGAAATGGAAACTCTGGAACTGGTTATTCCCAATTACTTCATCTAACATATAGATGGATGTACATAACTCAAAAAATAAATATGTATTACACCCTTTGTATTAATTCCATTTTATTTTTTATTATTTTATTGAGATGCTTGGTTTAGGATCTTAGTCTTTGCTGATTCAAAAGAAAATTAAGGAGGATGACCATCCAGAAAGAGATACCGAATTGGTCTGAACAGTGCTTAACAGATGCTTTAATTTCTAATTTAGAGCCCCAAACCATAATAATACTCCAAACATTAAATGAAAAGTGCTGATATGCACTAATTCTGAGATCAGCAGAGGAGTAAGTGCCACCAAATATATATTGTTAAGAGCCCAAAAATGGGTGGGGTGAAACTGAGCAGAATACATCACTGGCTGAACTCACCAGGATGCTTACGGAAAACAGAAAAGAGACAAAGCTGCTATCTGTGCAGAGTCTTTCCATCTAAAATACAGTGAACAAAAAGGCAGCTTTAGCCATGACTGCAAGATTCCAATGCAGTTCAAACACTGTAATGATAGTTACTATGGAATTATCATGAAGGATGTGGGAAATTAATCCTGTTTCTCTATGACTTTAGCCAACAGAACATCCAGATGGCAGAATCGGCTATCCTTTATGTTGTTCCTTTTTTGGGTGTACTTTGTCTGCCATTTCTCCTGTCATGGTTCATGGTACTCAGCTGTTCTGCTTCACATACCCTAAACTTCATTTCTGCAGACATGTTGTCTTTTAAGATATCACATTTCCCATAGAATTGTGGTGAGAAGTTTATTACGTGATCCAACACTGCCATAGTGTACTGGAATCATTATTTCATTAATTGCTACATTGTGGTTTGGTGTTTTTTGGGGTCTTTTGATTGTTTGTTTGTGAGTATGAAGGAAAGAATGGTGTGGGAACTACAGATCCTGCTCTGGACACCAAAGCATCCCAGTTTCACTCTGAGAAGCAAGAAACCCTGTGTATATAAATACCAGGTTGTTCTTGCAATGCATAGCAATGGTGTGAAAAAGTTCACAGATAAATCACCTGAAATTTGAGTAGATAAACATCAAACTAGTGATTAACACTGAAACCTACAGCCAAGATTCACAGGATTTATTCTCAACTTCTGACGTGAGTTTTATGCCCCTTAACAGACAGGTTATTTTTCAAGGAAGATTTTTAAAAATTCAAAGGAAAACTGGTACAGAGATTATAATTAGCATTGATAACCTTTCCAATAAGGTCTTCATTCTGTTTTTCTCATCTATGGAATATAGAAAGCATACAGGGGTATGGTCCCATACTATAAGATGAAAAACACTGGTTTTTTTTGAAAGAACTAGCCCATCAAGTTTTTTTTAAATCCAAGTTTCCAGTTAATTTATTTCTGTAATAATGAAGTGAAAATTAAAAAAAATATATACAGATTAACAATAAAATTGACTATTCATAGTACATATGTGTATTAAACTTCAGATAAGCATATAGCTGTGAAATTGTGTTTCTAGCACTAAGCAGCAAAGCTTCTCCAGCTTGTCATAAAAGGCTTTGTTTTTTTTGGTATTCAGTCTCTTTTATGAAAATATATGAAGAAATAAATAGTTTAAGGCATACAATCATAACAAACATGATGAAAAATGTTATTAGATAATGATTGCCTCTCTTCTCTGCTTCCACAATGCAGCAAAAATTTAGTCGTGGTGAATAATTTTTACTGTTTCCTCACAACCAGAAAGGATATGTTAATTTTAGTTTCTTTAGCCTTAGGTTACTCAAAATTACTATCATATCACACATTATTTTAATTTTAAAGCTCTAAAAACACTGCTGCCTGCACTATTATTCTGAATTCATACTTGCATAAAATATCATTAGAAATGCTTTTTTATTAAAAAGTCAATTTAACATGGTAATTTACCACAAGAATCCACATTTTGGGGGGGTATACCCTCAGATGTGCATTTAAATATATCTTAAGGTGACTACATCCATGGACAAGGAACTACCTGTAGATGTGATCTATCTGGACATCTGCAAAGCTTTTGACACAGTCCCCCACAACATCCTACTCGCCATGTTGAAGAGATATGGATTTGGTGGGTGGACTGTTCAGTGGATGAGGAATTGGCTGGTGGTCAATGGCTTAATGTCCAGATGGAGAACAGTGACAAGTGGTGTCCCTCAAGAGTCTGTACTGGGACCTGTATTTTTTAATATTTTCATTAATGATATTGCCAGTGGGATTGAGTGCCATCAGCAAGTTTGCAGATGACACCAAGCTGAGTGGTGCTGTTGAAAGGCTGGAGGGACAGGATGTCATCCAAAGG